>JAJLVX010000073.1:0-33456 GCA_030564525.1 Liangdongia berthetii | reverse complement strand
AGATTAGAGGCCAATTATCACTACTGAATGAATTGGCTAAACAACACAATGCATCTCTGATACTGCATACGGGGAGCTTTGGGTTTTTTGATGAAGAATCTGTTTCCAAGATCCATGAATCATACTTGAGACACATTGTGGCCTTTTCTCCATTATTAAAACAAGATACAGTCAATAAGGTTAGCGAATTGTCAAAGGCCAGCGGAGAGTATGTTGAGCATTCAGATTTTAACGACAGTGGTGTTGATTTGAAACAAGTGTTGACTGGGTGTAAGATTTCCGAACTGATGGACTTTGTTAAAGGTGAAAAACACTTGGATGTCCCAGTCTACACAATTTACGGTATGGTTGAAGACTCTACCGTTTTAAACAAGTTTAGATTGGGTATTTATTCTGTCGAGAATCTTCATTTATTGGATGAGAATTCCACATATAGAGTGAAGTCACCAGTTGATGGGACTTCAATTTTTTTGGCTGGTCTTGGTGGTTCATTATCATATCATAAACTTTTCCACCATGGCACTTTTGATAATGATTTGAACAAGCAGACCGATGTTGAGCTTTCCAAAGATTTTTTACCAGTTGCTGGTGATCCTGGTAATGTTTGGATAACTATGCTACAAATTGGTCAGTTAATCAAGACTGTTGAAGCCAATTTCAATATCAATGATGTCCGTTTATTTATTACTCATCCATCACCATCAAGAGAAGGTTTATTAGGACATTTAAGTGTTTTAATGAAAATGGATTACACAATTTCCAATGGGTTGCATTTTCTTTACCCATCAAGTTTTAATGAATTGACAATTTGTCCAAACTTTGAATATTACAAATCCAAATTTAGTGAAGCTAGATCTCAATTGAGTTCCATTTGGAAAAGTGTCCAAAGTACCGTCGAACTTATAATATCACAAAATCCCAAACTAACTGAATTGTTGACAATTTCACTTGAAGCATTTGATCGAATCCCTGTGATTAATGTTAAAAGTGAAGAGATTGTTGCATTGACATTAACACAAAATTTGGATCACAGAGAGATAAATTCCAATGTGATCAGGCTTCAGAATGATGCTTACTATGTTGCCTTTCAAAATATGTGGCATTTCAACTTGTGTGACATTGCTGTTGGGTCCATGTCATTGATACAAGAAAAGGGACGTTTTAAATTTGAAGCACAATCACAAGGGTTTGATTTTGAGTTCAGAAAGCATCAAACGGAAGGAAATAGTTATAATGAAGAAATTTATGCTGGAGAGAGCAGCAACAACAGTACTAATGAATCCAACAGCACTATAGCATCATCATTATCGTCATCATCATCCACTACAGGAAGTGGTAAACACAATACAACAAATATAAACCAAGAGAACAGTTCTAATACCAATTCTAATTCTAATATTAATAATACCACCACCACCAATGGAAATAATAATAACAACAACAACAACAATGGAATGAGCCCAAGAGGTAACAAAGGATATGGATACCGAGGCAGAGGTGGAGGATTCAACAGATCAAGAGGCCGTGGAAGAGGTGGATACAAAAAATAATACAACACATAACAACAAATACATTGAAAAACATTCAAATTATATTACAACTTAGAAACCATCATTAAGAAAGTAAAGCTTCATACAATACATTTTTTTATTATTCATAATCTTTTTTTTTTTGCTTTTTTTTATTACACTTCACAGTTTACATCATTAATTCACTAAAAGTTCAAGACTAAAGAATCATTTATTTAATCACAACAATACCTACAACATTCTATTCAATATGTAGTAGTCTGGCTCGATAACCTTCCCACTCCTTAGTTTTCTAGGTTGTGGACTTTGTTCAGAAATAGTATAACCCAGCTTGAAATACCAGTTTTTAGCTTTAACATTACTAGAAAACACAGTCAACTCAGTAGCATCGCAATTATCACTTTCTGTATGCAAATCAGCAGCAACTTGATGGAACGCTTGCATTAGAACAGTACCAACACTACAACCTTGACACACAGGTAAGACATGAATCTCATACAGATATAATGATTTTCTCTTCGTCTCAAAAGTCAGAGTATGTAAAAAAGATACAAATGCAACGACTTTATTCTTGTTATCAGTGTAGTAGATGTATTGTAAGCCAGCTTCATGCATCTCACTGAGCTTATTCAATTGCCAATCGGGCCCATTATTCTCAGTATACAGGTTACCTAATGTTGATGTGATAATGTCGAGTAGCGGATCTAGTTGAGGAATAGATTGGTCAGGCTCTTTGATCGAAAGTGTGTGTCTGTGAAGTTGTTCTCCATTTTTCAGTGTTATTGTTGATGGGAAGTGATGCAACAGATGTTGGAGAAGTGCAGGGTCTGAGTTGGAATACTCAGACATGTTGGTTGTTATTTGATTGAATTTAGCAAGCTCGTCAAAAGTAAACTAGAAGCAAGAGCACACGATAAACAGCAAACAACCGTAAACAGCTTTCCAAATGAACAATTATGATCAGTACTGTCCAAGATTACCCAGATCACTGCAACAGGAAGCAGATATTAATAAAACGTTTAAACTTTACAGGAACCTGAACTCACAAAACGCTGCAATTTTTTGCGTTCCGTTTTTCGAGATTTTCAAATTTCAAGCGAGCCGAGACATGCAGAGCAATGAGGAGCCTGGGCCCTGGAGTACCTAGAAGTGGTCAGCTGGATAGTGGGCATTACTAGGTACTAGTAGCATGTAGGTAGCAGGTACTAAGCAGAACCAGGCAGCAAATATCTAGAGAGGACCAGGCCCAGGAATCAAGATTCAAGATGCGATGCGATGAGCATCTGGCATCAAGTCAAGTTGACAGCTCATGTCCTGGGACCTGAACCGTGAACGGTTTAAAACTTTAAAGTTTCACGTTTCAAGTTTCAAGTTTCAACACTAGTCGCTACGTAATACGGTATATATGTATATTGCTTTGAAGTTAGAAGTTTGAAGACTGCGCCAGTGACAGTGAACACTGAACACTGAAAGGATGAGTTAAACGAACGGCGAAATGTGTTGCAACTTTCAGCTACTAGTAGTGACTTTTGACTCCTGATCAGAAGACAAAATTATACAGAACACCAGTTGTTTTAGAATGTAGAGATTAAATCATGAATTATATTTTCATGCTGCAGTATCATTATCAGCGTGATGAGCCGGTGGTGAAGATTCAGATTCAGGAATCAGGAATCAGATCTAAGATCTAAGTAGATCGTAGGTGGTAAAATTACATAGTAGTGAATAAGGTATATCTCACCATTAATTTTAGTTCTGTTTTGGGTCCAACCTCTTTTGCTCTTTTGGCATCTTCCAAGACCCCTACAATTGCTATTTCCCAATGCTCATAAACGAATCACCAACAACAAACTACAAAACCCACGGCCATATGCTAAAGAAGCCCGACAGCAACAATTTGTGTTAGACAAGGAGATCAGGATTCAGAGATTCTTCTGTACACGAATCATGATTAATGATGCATTCGTATATCTATATCACGCATGTATATCTGTAAAAGTTGTATGCATGTATTTATGTATGCACATATATGCATATATATGCAAGCGACCAAGCCACGTCTTAAACGGGAAATATATACGATGATAAAAATGCAGGCAGGTCAATAACCATCACAGCAAGTTGTAATCCAGGACCAAGGGCCAATTCCGAACTTAAATGTATCTACTATCAAGTTTCAACTGATAACTAAAAAATGCTATGATCAAGTCTCTTCCAAACAGACCGTTGTAGCAAGCTAATGAATGAGTTCCTTGATGTGGTCCTCAATGCTCATGCTTATCCTCTCTCATTGACCCTTCATCAACCATCAAAATAGTACTCTCGCAGCTCGTTGTTCTGCGAAAATAATTCCATCTTAATACAATCAAATACATAAAGATCTACAATGCATAAATTTGAGGATTATGATAATTTGGAAAATTGAGAACGTTTCAACTTTCTAGCCTCTAGGCCAGTCTGAATTTTGAACAATTGTCTATTGAAAGTTGAAAGTGAAACCCATCAAAACATATAATTATATGATGGCATCTCAATAAAGACGATTATTCAAATCAAGCATTCAATTATTTCCTCATCCTGATACCAGAAAGACGTAGTAATATTCAAATTTCAAAGCATTAAATCTTGATGAAAAGTATAATAGAACGCTGTGTTGGTTGAAGTGTAATGTTCGGGTAGATCTTGATCTTAGTTTAATTGCTATTATGATACATGTAATTACATAGTACACAAAAGGATCAATTGAGTGTAAACATAAACATGAACTTACAGTTGGTACGACTATAAGACTTGTAAGTTGTCGCTTGAGTTTATTGTACGAAATACTCAGTATTAATTAATGAACAAATATGGACGTTGATCCTCTTGAAGGAGTCGCCGAAGATGATATTGATTTATCATTAGCTATTACATATAGTAATACATACATATAATACTACATACATATGTATTCAATATTGGACTTAGCCGATAGTTCACCAATAACGGTTAACGTGTAAGACAGGATTCATAAAAATCACAGTCTAGAGTCTAGACATAATAAGATTGTCAATGATATTAGAATCAAATACACAAAGTAGTACAAACAATAAAAACACCAATAAGCGATACGTTAAAACCAAGATTTGAAGAACAATTTGGCAGTACTTCAACAGTAGTTAAAACACAGTACATATTAATGTCAACTTGCCAAGCAGGGATTTAGAATTCCCCTAGATTTATCCGGCATGAAGATGAGCCAAGCGTAATTTTAAGATGAAATTCAAATCTTGATGAATTAGTTATATATTATTGCATTCAAATACATCTAGTCAATAGTTAATGGTCATAATGACGCCTTAAATTTCAATGATCGAACACATGTAGCAAGGTTATAACTTATTACATGGATCTCATGTCATTTTAAACACATAATCGAATTGAAAGTGCCAAATTTCAATGATCAGTAAGCGTAGTAACAGTAGAAATAATACTGTTAAGGGTCAGGAGTCCATCAAGCTGGCAGTGAATTAAAATAAATGAAAATCAGCAATTGTATACACCAAAATTAAATCAACTGCCCACAATGCAATCAATGATCACTGGAAGAATGATGATTGATCTATGATCTGAATAGATTTTTGGGTTGATCAGTGGGCAGTGGGCACTGGGGATTTGTTCTTTGGGTGAGTGAATCAGTGAAAGATTGAATGGACTGCATCTGATTCACGATACTTGAGCGGCAGATGAGTTATAACTGCACAAAGAAACATAATGGTACATGCACATTATAGCTTTTTCTTCTAGTTACTAGTACTGTAAACGTATCCATGAAGATTAATGATCCATTAAAAACAAATCATCTTTTCATTCTGAATCATGGACGTTAATCCCTACCTTTTTCAAAAACACGGTACACCACAGAATGAAGATCACGTAGTTGAATTACCTTACTTTTTAGAAAGCTATATATATTGATCAAGTCATTGATATCAACTTATTCATCAATCAATGGCCATTGGCAAGAAGCTGATGCCTGAGTCCTGATTAGAGGGGCATCTGCACTGTCATACGCATATACTGTACTCACCCACATGACAATACATACCAACGCATATGAATGCATTTTGATAACCGGAACCTTGCATAATCAGCGTTCTACACTAAAACCAATCCGTATGTTAGAAGAAAATTGAAATAGAGAAGGGAAAGAAATCAGAACTAAAGTCTGTTTGGTATTTAACTTTTACCCAGAAAAGCAGAAGGGACGACGTAGTCACTTGTGCTTCATATTTTATGCATAATGCCAATCGGTGGTAATAAAAAAAACCACGGGATATGGAAGGCCTTGAGCAATGAGCATACAACTGTACAGTATGTTCTGCGGTGATTAGCGACAAATCAATTGTGATAGCAATAAATTTTAATAAGTGTTCTAGGTTCTAGGTAACAGAAAAAAAGGGGCATGGTTTTACAACTGAATGGAAACGAGATACAGTAACAGACTACAGTTCATTCTTTGATTTCTAGTTCTGCAAACATCTGTATAGCGAATTTGTCTGTCAAAAATTTTTACATGTCTGAGATCCAATCAACACGCAGGTTTTTTATCTAGGGTGCCGGGTAGATCCTAGAAAGAGAATTTAAAGAAATAGTTTTGAAGCTGCCACTTCACTGGCTAACTCCAGAAAGAAAGAGAGAGAGTCCTGCTAGAGAAATCCAGTACCGCTTAACGAAAAAAAGTTTAAATTGGTACAAACTTCACTCAAGAGTCGGCCGCCAGAGAGCTTGTGACAGGGCCTCTGGCAACATTAGTGTAGTAAATTGAAATGGTAGTGCTGATTCCTGAATCCTGATCATGAATTCGATTTTGTGAACGAGTGTGTGAAACATTCTTGAGTAAAACCGCAGTGTATCATTCCAAGAAACCGACGATGTGATTTTTTTTTTCGTGTACTCAGTGTACACCGTCTTTAAAATACATCGTGAGTGCGCACTGCGAGTGCGTGCTGTGTATGTGTTAACTACAAATATCATGGCCTGTTTATGATGTATTTGTTCCTTCGTAAAATCAAAATGTAATACCAGTTTTTTTCATTATTTGGTGCTTCGGGGAATAGATCATTATAGATCTATGAAAACCATCACAGCTTAAGCTGCTCAGCAGTAAGATGTAGAAGTTACAAACTGATTCTAAGGGCACTAACATTCTTTTCTACATTGATCAATAATCAATATCTAGCATATACATGATAATGCTATCTAGATTCTATATACATGTACGTTGTATATTATTATAATGGTTTACTAAATTACTAATAGATCTAGTTATCTATCAGATCTTGAATTATCATTAGCTAGCTTTGAATATCAGAATTTCTGAGGAGCAAATTATTACATTTGATATGTACTTAGTACCATAGAAGGATAATTAGACATTGTTTTTTTGAGAGGGGTCAGGATAATATTTCATGATTCACCGATCATGAGAACACTGATCCGAATCGATGTTCAATCTCAATATTAAGAGACTAGTGAAGGCTCAGGGATGTAATCTTAATTTAATATCGAATCGACCATTTTCGACGTAGACGAGATACTAAACGTTACAAAGAAAACTTGGGACATGTTGAAAGGGCTGATCTAAGATATTGCACTAAAAGTTTGAAAGAAGCTGAGATAGAGTTTAAACTTTAGACCATCGTCACTGGTGCAATTATCAATACGTATGTCAT
Organism: Liangdongia berthetii; assembly: GCA_030564525.1. Classification (NCBI taxonomy): domain Eukaryota; kingdom Fungi; phylum Ascomycota; class Saccharomycetes; order Phaffomycetales; family Wickerhamomycetaceae; genus Liangdongia; species Liangdongia berthetii. The sequence continues at coordinate 26,213 of JAJLVX010000073.1, read as the reverse complement.
TATTTTCAATTGCATTTAGTGGAAACGTGAAGCCATATTCAAATTCAGTATAAAGTTAAAAAGCAAAAGTAGTATTGTATAGACTATAGAACGTAATAGTAAATAGTAATCACCATTCTACTGTTCAGCAATGAGCATGTCTGTTTTAACTCTAGAGGTATGTACTTGGTAAATCGTGATTATAGAGTCGTACACTTTTTACAAGCGTGTACATACCAATATCTACAATGCAGCGAAATGCAGCTATTGATGCACATGGTTTCCTTAAGATACGCACCTAAACGCACAATATTCCCACAAATCCAGAAGATGCATATACAGACCGAGCAGAGGCTGCACAAGCTGCAGAGCACACAGACAGACAGGAACACATGCATACACGTCATATATAGCTTCCCTCTACTTGCAATGCATGCAGCACTCACACCCTCCCAAGTATGCACCTGCATGCACTGTAGGACACATCCCTCTGGCCAAATTTCTGGTGAGCAGACTCAGCAGCTGCTCTTCAGCTGCCTTCAAAAATGTTTTATTATAGAAAACAACTGCACACAATCAACTTTTTCTGATCCTTTCGTTTATTTCAATTCTTTTGCTACTGGACCGACAAAGAGACGATATACTGTCTAGATCTCTCTACACACACTCAATCAAAGTGTACACTACCTTTTCCCTCCATAGTGTTTGTTCCTGCGCTCATCTTCACATCGTTTTTGATCCAAGAGTTTAAAGAAAACTGTTGTTTATCCACTAAGGCTGGCCCTTGCAATATTCAATTAAAACTTCCGATCACTCTCATCTCAACACAGAGCTCTTCAAGGTTATCTGCTTAAGCAAAGGTATCCCACAAGAACAACTAATAACACCATCTGCTTTCTATACTGTTACATTCAATCAAACAAGTCTTTTCGGTGCTTGCGTGGTGTTTTTCCCCTAGGATTGATTTCAAGTGAGAATTTCCTGATACTCAAGATTTAGCTATACATTCAACTGTTGGAAGTATCACTACCCTCAATTAGAGTATCAATTATAACAGGAGATTGAACCACCATTTGCTGATATTTCCAGGTTTTTTTTTCTTGCTTTCCAATTTACAGATCGACGAATTTTTTTTTAATTAATACTGAGGATAATTATCACCAACAACATTATTTGGCAACTTGAAAAAGAAGGTCACTTTATCTTGGATTGGCTATTTCATGACTATAAAAATTACTATCATTCATTGCTTTGCATTTCATCACAGACGATTTTACAATTTAAGGTTTTAAATCATTTTATCAACATCATAGTTTACTCTCATCATATTATTTAATATCAAAATGACCTCTCCTCTTTCATCTGAAAACCACCAAAACTATACAACACACCAGCTACAGAATAGGCAACAAGAACAGCAGCATTATCAAATATATACACAACCTGCTTCCTCTTCCATACTCCAGCCTCCTCATCAAAAGAATCTAATGCAACCCCAGCAACCACAGCTACAACAACATCAACAGTTCACTCCTCAACCTGGGGCAATTGCTTTTAACAACCACTACACAACTGGTCCTAATACTGCACAATTGAATTCTGGTTCTTCATTTTCATTGCCTTCTGCTCAACACAATCCAAGTGTTGGTGGTTACTATGAACAACTTCAACCCCTGCATCAACAATCAGCACAACAGCTTCAGGCACAACAGCCCCAGTTCCAGCAGCAGCAGCAGTTCCAGCAGTCCCAGATTCAACAACAACCTCAGCAGCATTATCAATATCAAGTACAACCTCCACAACAGCAGCCCCAACAGCTTACTCAAAGCTCTGTTCAGGGTTCTTTTTCTGAAGATGAAAGCAATAGACAGAGATTGAGTGCTACAGCTTTACAGCATCCAGCACAACAACAGTATATGCCCATTCAATCTCAAGTGTTTTACTTGCCGCAACAACAGTTTTCTTCTGGTGCTCCTCCTCTACAGTTCCCTCTTCAACAACAACAACAACAACAACAAGCTCTTCAACCACAACAACCACAACAACAAGCACAAGCACAAGCACAAGCACAACAGCCTTCTCAAGTACAAGCTACTCAGCAGCCTTCTCAAGTTCAAGTTCCTACTGAAAGTGGGTACCCGATAAGCTACGGTAACAATACATACATAGCTCATCAATTGGATGCAAAGGATGATAGATATGGTCACAATCAAGCTCAAGTTCAACAGCTGCAAACTACACAACAACAACAACAACAACAACAACAACAACAACAGCAACCTCACCAACAACAGCAGGCTCAGAAATCACCCCAACAGTCTCTGTTACAACCATCTTTACAGCATCAGCAGCAAGCTCAGCAATTGATTCCAACAAGTTCTACAGTTGCATCTCCAGCTTTTGTATCTCAGCCTTACTCTACAAAAAATGGCAGCATTGTTAGCGTTTCCTCTAACAATGTAGATGACCTTCCATTTCCTGGTGTGTTGGACCCAGGTGCTGCTTATCGCAATCCAATGGCTGGACACAGCACTCAATACCATAGAAGTGCGACATATCCTACAGATTTTAAGGATGGAGGATGGAAATATGAGACTAAGTATGGTTCTGGCACCATGATTAAGCCCAATTCAAGCCCTTCGATAACTTTGAAAACAGTTACAAAGAGACACAATTCTAGTGCATCATTGTTGGGTATGACTCCCGAAACTGCTCGTCGAAACAGATGCCAAATTTGTCAAAAGCAGTTCAAGAGACCATCTTCACTACAAACACATTTGTACTCACATACTGGTGAAAAACCATTTTCGTGTACTTGGGAGAATTGTGGTCGTTTATTCAGTGTTCGTTCAAATATGATAAGACATCGAAAGCTACATGAACGGGATGCCAGTTTGAAACAATCACAACAGGGAAATGATGATCAAGATCCTTTAACAGGTGCCCCAACATCTGTCACAACAGCCACTTTGAATCCTATTTCAAATCATCATATTCCACCATTAGTATCTGCTTTGGGAAACAGCAATACCAACAGTGTTTCTCAATTACCTTTCCCAACTACAAACAGCAGCAGCAGCAGCATCAGCAACAACACTAACAGCTCAAATGGACCAGAGCAACACAAGCCAAGTAATGGGTCATTAGTGCATTCTTTACCTAATTTGTTACATCCAAATGGAGGTGAATTGAGTTATAACAGTAATCCTGGTCCTTCTGGGGTACAAACTGCTGCAACAACCATCACAGGAAATAATAATAATAATAATAATGAGAAAAGTGGTTCTTCTACAGAGGCTTTTAGATGGTGAAAATTTGACAAGATATTGGCGAAACAAGTTGAAGGCTATCAATATCAGCTTCAAGTTACCAGATCAAAGTATAACATGGTAAGAATGTTCTATCACGCTTTCATGATTTTCTGTTTTTTTCTTTTTATTATTGGTTTTAGACAATGGTGTCCATACACTTCAATTTTCTGGCGCAAACGTATTGTTTTCTTTTAAAGTTTTCTATTTTTATTTCAAAGTTTGGTTTTAATATTTTGTTTGAGCAGTTCGAATATGTATTATCATGATATTTTATAGTTATGTCCAGTTTTCTGAAGTTTTGGTCAATGACTGGATCTTCATTTGTATATTTAAACAAGTTTAATTTAATGATTGTTATTTTTATTATCAAAACAAGCAACTGGTAAATACAATAGCTAGCTGCTGTTCATATATAATTGAGCGTCATAATTTGCTATACTTCGGCAAGATTATAATTAATAATTAATAATATAGCTGTATTAGCTATAAGTGATCATCAAGTACAATTATACATATAATTTGTAAAGGTTACTGGAGTACTGTAATATAGTTACTTAGTACGTCTAGTTGTAGCCTCTAGCTAGTAAGAAGTATTAATAATTATATAATTAGCTTAATGAATACAGCTTGAGTATTTATAATATTATATATGCTGACGTTGAATAAAGGATCATACAAGTTGGTCGACAAGCTCCAAATTATCACCACCAAAGTACATAAATACTGAAATAGAAATTGCACAAGAACAACATGATACAATATGTATAACACCTACATAATATATATTAACACGACCAATTAAAATTATAAGTCGACAAGCTGGCTCCCCACTAGTTACGTATGAAAGACCACCTTTTAACAATTATAATATTGGACACGGGTGTACTAAATATTCATTCCTGTTTGGTAAGCACACATATTCTAATTGGTCCCAAGATTGAACAACTGGCACAAACTTCAATCAAATCGTACCAGAAATACCCAAGGGCAAAAGAGTCCAGACTCCAGATACACTCTTATACATGGTATAACAGAAGCAGTGTTATTCTGGGTCACTCAGATTTCAAATACATATGTGCTCGCAAAAGGTATGCACTATGTATGCACTGATTAGTAATTATTGATTGAGGTTTAACCGATGAACAGAAAACAACTTGGAGTAGCTACTTAGTACTAGCTAGTAGGTACCTAGTGCTTGTAGATATTCAGGTCCCCAAACCTAATGGTAAATGGATATTAGTCGGTAAGCGAGCGAGGAAAGGCAACTATAATAGAAAGCGTTTTTTGGCTCCGCTTAGTAGTAAGTACTTACAGGACCCAAATGTTCGTGCCATCTGGAATTGCACAATGCACATGAAACGTAGCTACCGAGATCACAAATCTTTGGTTAATTTCTAATTGGGGTTAATTGAAGGATCAAAACTTACAAGTTACAACAGCATATAAGCAAATTACATTAGTTAGAACTTGGTTTTTTATTCATATTTAGAATCACTATTTTCATGATAACGTATCTACTCATTTACAAGGATTTAATAGGAAGCGGAAAAAATAGACTAGTGATCACAAAGCGAAACAGGAAAAGTTTTTCCTCAGGCTCATTAGCTGAAGTTTAAAGCATGTACAATTGTACAGCCACAAGCTGCAAAAATCATAGATGCTAGATGCTATATGCTAGGCACTACGTAGTGTGCACTGGCTGGTAGTACTACGTAGGCACCGATAGGTACTACTAGGTGGTAGGCAGATTCACCGTTATAGCTACCCCAGTAAAGGCAGCTTGTGTCGGCAAAATAATTGGGTTTGTTCTGTACTTATTATTACTTAAAAGTCACAACTAAAATCCCAGTTGAAAACTTAAAATTCAAGATAACGTACACAATAGCCACCATAATCAGTAGTAAGTACTAGCTCATCAAGGATACCTGCGCCAGTACCAAGTTTCGAGTTCCACTAACAAAAAAGCAGCTCTACTCCGGATTTGGAAAGTTATTCTTAGCAGAACAAAATCGGTTGTTGCACTCTTTTGTTTTTGCAGATCGACATGGGCAGCACAAACAATTTTTGACTGCATATGTGCAGCATCCGGTAAATGCAAAGCATATCAGTGCGCATTACAAGAGCTCACAATTACCACCAAAAATACGCGGACACCTGTACCAAGTACTGCACACCTGACATGATCTGTGCAAATATATGCATTAGGAACATATGTACATCAGACGGATATTTAGGCAAGTCTATGCATATTGATGCTAGCTGGGCTTGATAGTTGGTCCGAGAGCTTAATAATTAGGTGAGATGAGGTTGTTGAAAATTCAAGAATCAAGATCATACAAAATGTGCAAGATATTAATTTGTTTATAATATTGCCGGTGTAACTGTACCTGTTTTAGCCCTTTCAACTTTGTGATTAAATCGTGAGTTAGAAAGAGAATTACAAGAATAACGTTCAACGCACAAGCAGTGATATCAATAAAAATTGGATCATATTGATGTATGAGAACATTTAAGTTCCTTAAATCTTTATTCTTTGAAACTTCAAATGTGGAGTCATAACCACGATCTTTGGTTCATTTTCGCCAAATAACAGAACAACCCAAAGAATGCATCCCAACTCAAATATTTCAGACGTCATGTATGCTGTATGCATGCACCACTATATGCATAAACTTGATACTACTCTTGATTCTTGAGCATCTTGACGTCGATATTTTGAATTTGAAATAAGTAAACTAAAGCACACGCTGTTAAGCTAATGTAATTAAGTATTTTATAAATGAAGTTAATATTAATATACTTTTCAAGTAAGATAATTAAACAGAAAACTATACGTCTAAATATATAACAGAAATAATATGCAGCATATTAATTATGCCATTCCCAGAAAACTAGTAGTCGTCGACAAGCAGCTATTCTTATCTACCCATTTTTCAAATTTGCTAATAAATTATTGATACATCAGGCGCGCCTATAAATTTAATGAAAATTAAAACTTATCATCAACATTATATTAGTACAGTACTCCTGAATCCTGATTCCTGACTCTGAGTCTTGAGCTTGAGGCGCAAAACGTTTTTCTGGTTAGGTGATAGGCCAGTCCAACAGAAATTAGAGATCAACTTGTATCACTAGTACAATACAATGATCATTGGATTTGAGATTTGAGTGACCTCCGACTCTCGACTCTCGAGTATCTACTCTCGAGTATCTACTCTCAAAGCTTATAATGATCCATATATAGAGAGATTAAACTCTAGAGATAACAAGGATCCATGAATCATGAATCGTGATGTTCCCAATATAATTCATATCGGTGAATATTTAAATTGTTTTTTGAATATTGTTTTTCAAATTTAGGGGCGCATAGTTGAATAATTAGAGATTTACTGAGCATCTCGCAGCAGTTCTTGCCATCCAAACAAGCACGTCAAGAAACAACCACAGGGGCATATTGATTTAATATGAAAAGTAGAGTACCGTCCAGTGATTTTAGAATAGGAAAACCAGTGAGTGTGCTCACTGCTCAATGCTGTATTGCTAGAGAATGTACAGTGATTTTACGAACTTACACCATGAAACTTATTAGGTTTAGTATATTCATATAACTCTTATGTAGTATGTACATAGCTCTAGTACACATTGAAAATTGACACTAGTTACTAGTAGTACTTATATGACACATTGGCAATACTATTATTATTTATAGTAGGTAGCACATGATAGCACTACATAGTCCTACATAGTACATACTTTTTAGTTTTGAAAGTTGAGAGACAAGTGATTCGACATGCCAGGTTATGAATGTATCTGCCTGGACGAACTAAGCAGAAGCAAAAGAGCAGAGCATCGGTTGGAAGTTGGAACTTGGAAACTTTGAATTACATACATAGTACTATTTTCATGGTTTAAACTTTATGCTGTTTATTTTACTCACTGCTGATTGTTACCTACAGAAATTAGTATGTAGTATAAGTATTAAGTAGTAGTACACTGCACCAGGTAGGTAGTAGGCAGAAGCAGGCAACAGTCGACTCAATCAGGATTCAGGACTCAGGAGTCAAAAGTCAGGAGTAGTTGGAGCCTGGAGAATCGAGATGAAACTGTTAAGCAGACGTACGTGAAGAGTTGTATCTTTGGAAGGCTATTCCGTTTTCCATTGAAACAGTTTCAGGTATGAACAATGTGAAGAGTCAAGACAATTCCATGACTCAGAACTCGATATACCTATTACATATGGCATGAAAATCCTCTGCCTGGCAAAGAGATTGAACTTTGAATTTGAAGCTTGAGGCCAAATTGAACAGACAGTAGTCAGGAGTAAGTAGTAGATAATTGGACCCTGAGCATGTCGAATTGTAACTTGTAGGACAGTAGCACCGTGTTCTGGTCGCATAGAAGCGGAAGGTTGAGATCAGCTGAAAACACATTCTTTTGGAATTTGGGACGTCACACTTTAAAGTTTAAACAGTGTTAATTGCTGAGTGAACACTGAACACTGCTCAGTGCTGAACAGGTTACAGTACTGAAGTTTGAAGTTTGAACACCCTAAAAAAGCTCGTGATTATTACATGATAACATGGAAAAACTAGTCGCATCGCATTATTCTGAAGTTTGAACCAACATACTTGAACTGTCATAATTCATGTTCCATAGAAAGAATACTTGGTAACTACTAATTATGTAGCTGTCTAAACGATTCATACAGATACGGTGTTGCAGTAGAGACATTGTTGTTCATGTGTATATATTACACACTACTGTCATAGTACACTTCCGCCCCAAACCATTTCACTTGTAACTTGTACCTGTAGGCTGTAAGTAACAAATAGTGAAAACTTGATAGTATAATGAGTTAAAGTGGTAAAAGCTGTAAACTGGACAAGGATTCAAGATCTAAGTGCAAGTGAAACGTAAATATTGATCATGTTGTTATAGAGACTAGACTCAACCAGAAATGATCAGCTTAGGATTTTAGCAATTAAAGAATTAGAGAAACGCGTTAAAACTGATTTTTTACCTAAAGTAACATATTCCTTTTCATCAATTACAACTTACAACTCGGCTCTCGAGAGTTTACTCAAAAAGTCAGAGTGTAGTACTGTTGTAACTTGTATTAATATTAAATAATGCACTCAGCACTGGTAAATTGTAATCTAGACTCTGTTTCGCTCAAAATCAAGAGATCTATCAGTCGAATCTCATACGGAAACCTTAATAAATCGTTAATAAAGAATCGGACAATTAAATGCAGTGTGCAGTGTGCAGGTTGCACTGTGTACTGTGCATAAAACTTATGTAGGCACATATAAGCATAGCTAGCGATTTGTGAGCGGGCAGAAAAATACATATATATGTAGTTAAAAGTCCCAACTCCCAAGGAGTCAAGACATAAATAAAAATAAGACAAAGAGTAAGAGTCAAGATTCAAGAATCATTAAGAAATGAGCGACAATTAATTTGTTTGAAATAATGATGATGTGATTAAGGTTTCTGAATATCATTGTGGTGTAGATCAGTACTGCTCTAGTTTCCAAATTCCTCCTCTTTGACTATTTTGACTAATTCTAATATACAGATATATATTGTACTTGCACAAATTAGTTTGAACTTCGACGAAGTTCGAACCATAAATATGGCGATTGGCTCTACTGAGGAATCATAGAATATCAGAAGACTACATCATCCAAACAAGAAAGGAAAATTAAAGTACATGGAAAGAAAACTAAACATAACAGTCTTTATTAAATAGAATTTGATCATGAATAAACATTAATCTACAGTTAAAAAAAAAAAAAAAATATACAATATTGTATATATTAATGTAAATATTTGACGTTGAAAATTGAAGTATAGCTTATTAATTTCATGCGCAGCTTTAAAATTATATTATTGGAGAAATATTTCGATCTCGATAATTCTCACAGTTTTTGTTTCTTGTTGTAACTTGTAAGTTTCCATGAAGAATATTCCATCCAGATTCCAAATTAGTTTTAATTGAAGTTCCTGAATACTGGCCAAATCCTATATTGAACTTTGAAGATTTAAGAACCACATATGTATGTACAGAATCCAGATGTAAACAGAAATTAGCGGGCAGCGCGGCAGCAATACAGAAATTAGAAATATGTACATAGTATGTCACATAGGAGGTACATTAACCTACCTATGCGGGTAACCGATTCGTCGAATTGTGAAAAGATTTCACTAGTCGTCGAACCTTTACCTCTTCTATAGTATATAGATTATCCGATAATATAAGTCAATCCACATTATTATTCGTTATTCGTCAGGTTAAAATCCTATTTTGCTCACAACACCACATCAAGTTAACAGAGAACCACACCAATCTTTATCCAATTTCAAAAGCCACTTGGCTCGTCAAGGACTTCGGTCCCATACCTTCCAAAAAGTGCAATCACTATTCAAATTTACCTCCTACATAGTACATATCCATCATGCTAAGGAATCACCATTCCTTCCAATCCTGGTCACATTTGGCTACTTCACTTAACAACTACATATATTACTAGTGCTACAACTACTGACACCACTAATACACTTACTATAAAAGCTGCTACTACTACTACTACTACTTTAGTATTACCTCAACACCAGTACTTTAGTATTACCACTACTCTACTGTTACTACTACTCTCAATTACTAGAGCTACCACTACATTAATACAATCATTATAAAAGCTACTGTTACTATAGCTAATGCTACAAACACTACATTAATACAATCATTATAAAAGCTACTGTTACTATAGCTAATGCTACAAATGCTAATGCTATCACAAGTGCCCGTGCCACTATTAATGCAACTACTATTGCTACTGTTACAAAAGTTACGGATACTAAAACTATTATTATAGCTAATGCTACAAAAGCTACTGCTACTACTACACTCACTACTATTGCTACGATATTGCTATTAATACAACTACTACTATGTACTATTAGTATTACAATAGTTACTGCTACTACAAAAGGTACTGCTAATGCTATTGATAATACCACTACTGCTATTGCATACTCTATCGACCTAATAACAGCAATCACAACTCTTTATTCATTCAAATCATGGTGTACAAAAGTGTCTTATTCATTGCACAACACTACACAAATATATCCAACTTCAACAATGCTCAAGCTTAACTGCTTCAACTACTAAGCAACACACGGTATTTACTACTACGGTATTTACTGTATTTACTACTACGGTATTTACTACTACGGTATTTACTACTGCACAACTACAAGGTATTTATTACTGCACAACTTCAACAAGCTGGTTACACCATCATTTTTGGTACTACTTCTCAACAACCATTGATTACAAAGTTAACCAAGCAACAACAATCTATTATCAACAATCTTGCTCAAAAGCAACAGTCACCATTTCTTTCTCACAACAATCTTGCACAACAGCAACAGTCATTTCTTCATCAGAACAAACATTCTACACCACTTCAAATCAATTCTGCAATTTCTACATCTGGTTCACAGCACAGCAACCACATTTCTGCTTCACAGCACAGTTACAATTCTACATTTGGTTCACAGCACAGTCACAATTCTATTTCTGCTTCACAGCACAGTCACAATTCTACTTCTGCTTCACAGCACAGTCACAATTCTATTTCTGCTTCACAGCACAGTCACAATTCTACTTCTGCTCAAACGCACAGTCACAATTCTACATCTGCTCAAACGCACAACAACAACATTCTGCATCAAGTTCTAATACAGCACCCAGAACTAATGCTCAAAAACAACAACAACATGCTGCATCAAGTTCTAATACAGCACCCAGAACTAATGCTCAAAAGCAACAACAACATGCTGCATCAAGTTCTAATACAGCACCCAGAACTAATGCTCAAAAGCAACAACAACATTCTACATCAAGTTCTAATACAGCACCCAGAACTACTTCTCCAAAATCTGCTCCAGAGTGGTCACCACATACTGAACGAAGTGATTCACCACAGATTTACCAAATCTCCAAAGTTGTTGACAACAATCTCAAAATCAAACAACAACATCTCATCCAGTTGCATCAACAAATGCTTCACAATCATACTTATCAGCTGCATGCATCATTATCACATGCTAGCTACAACAAACTACGTACCATGGGATTTACTGGTCTTGACAAAAATGTTATAGTGAACTGTACCATTTGTCAACTAGAAAAACATCGTAAAGGTACACACAAAGGTATACAAACTACACAACCTTCTGCTCCACATCAAGATTATGCTCTAGACAGCTATGGTCCTATTCTACACAACAATCAGAAATATCATGTCACTGTCATTGTTGACAGATTTAGCCGGTACTACACCAAAACAATCTTCAGTCAAAACTTGAAGACTGTTGTCCAATCTATCATTGAATATCTACAATCCAGAAACAATCAATTCCAAAGGTCTCCACTATGCATTACATTAGACCAAGGTGCTGAAAACCAAAGATTAGCCAAAGCCATTGCAACTGATCCACATTTTGGTTCCACTACAATCATCAAATACACTCCAACTGGTAATAAGACTGCAAATGGTCTTGCAGAACGTTATGTTGGTATCATGAAACTGAACTTCCACATGCTTACTGTTCACTTACCATACAATGCTATTGATTTCTTCTATGAAGAATTTCTCATCCATACTCAATCTATCCACAATGCAACAATCAAGGATCCTACAAATGCTACACCAGCATCACTTTATTTGAACAACAATTACAAGATCCAACAAATGCCTACACTACTGGAAGATTGCAGTGTCTATCAACACAAATTCAATACTTCCATACTAGTTTTCTTTACACACTTTGATCTTGAAACTGGTCTACTCTACTTTAAAGATTTATACAATACAGTCTTTACTGCTCAACGTGCTGATGTTCATCCTCTACAAAGCTACAATTTATACCAAAGCTATCTACATTTACATCAACGTCTCACTTCTCCAAATACTTTTACTTCACAACTATTTCCAAACTCCACTCCTGCTATCAATTTGGTTCAACAACATACAACCAAAGACAAGAATGCTTACAATCAATCCATGCAAAAAGAGATTGATAAATTCATCAAATTAAAAGTCTATGAACCTATCTATGACGAAAAGACTATCCCAAAGGATGCTATTTTGCTACGTTCCTGGTGGACTCACTACATGAAAGTCACAGGTTCACAACAAGTTCCAAAATCTAGACTTATTTCCATTATTCCTGATGAAGTACATACCAAGGTGAACTCTTCTCAATCATCACCAGTCCTTACATCACAGAGTACACAACTGCTATTGCAACTTACTGGTTTACAAGGTGCAACTACAATTACCCTTGATATTGCCAATGCATTTCTTCATGCACAAAGTCCATCTGGTAACTATTATTACACCAGAATTCCAAAAGGTTTCCACAAACACTACCCCAACTGTCAATTTCTAAAGATCAATAGGTGTGTTTATGGTACCAAATTTAGTCCAAAGATGTTCTACCAACATCTCCAATCAAAGCTGTCACAACATTTCAAAGTTTCCAAAGTTGATCCATGTCTTTACTATTCCATTTCTGAAGATAAGAAATCATTCACTTATGGTGGACATCATGTCGATGATTTAATATTTGTCACAACTGAACCACAAAAGGTGCTTGATCTCATTCGACAAGATTTTGATATCAAAGTGGAAGACACTCCCAACTACTATCTTGGACACTCCATTACCTCAACTGATGACACATTAACTACTACAATAGCTCCATATATTGAGACAGCTATCCAAGAGAATTTTACTGAAGCGGAACAACAACATATCAGATATGGTTCCACTACTCCATTTCACAACAAAGGTGAATTCTTGACTAATCATTCATATCAAATCAAACAAATCTTACCAGAAGTTCTTACAAATGAGAACACTGCTGCTTTCATTCCAAACACTTTCAAACTTCCACCCATTACACAACAAAAGTATCAAACAATTATGGGTATCATTTCTTACATCACACACAAACATCATTGGCATCTACAGTACTTTGCTCATATTCTTGCAAAAGGCCAACATCAACATCTACATTATCATTACTTTCAAGCATTACATTTACTAAAGTACATTTACTTTACCAGAAACTTCTCCAGCACAATTCCAAGAAATTGTTTCAACATCAATCAACCATTTCAACTACAACTATACACTGATGCTAGCTACATTGCTGGTGCTCCAAGCCATGCTGGTTATATCATTTTCCTCAACAACAGATATTTATCTTCCCATTCCATGACTATTCATACCACAGTACAACACAGTTTCCATGCTGAACTGATGGCTTTACATGATGGTTACTATGAACTCATGGGACTTCAAAATTTACTACAAGATTTACAATTTAATATGCTTCCTCCACAAATCTATACAGACAACCTTCCATTGATTCAAACTATCAAAACTACCAAGGCTATCTTTGCTCCTGCTCATTTTCATAACAGAATAATTGAACTTAGAGAAACTTACAATCAACAAACTATCAATCTTGATCACATTGCCGGTCCTGCAAATCCAGCTGATCTTCTGACCAAGCCAGTTGCTGGTCCTACTATCTCCAAACTATTCAATCTACCACCACTAAATCAATCATTTTGCTTCCCAGATCAACTGTCTCCATCACCATCTGACTCAATCAATTCATCAGAAGCTACTAATTAAAACATGTTGCCATCTTTCAATTACAAGGCTGGCGGGATGTCACATAGGAGGTACATTAACCTACCTATGCGGGTAACCGATTCGTCGAATTGTGAAAAGATTTCACTAGTCGTCGAACCTTTACCTCTTCTATAGTATATAGATTATCCGATAATATAAGTCAATCCCCATTATTATTCGTCATAGTACAGATTCTTCCAGATACAGAGGGTCCTACCGTCTAGCACTGACTCTGAGTCCTGACACGTCAAAGTTTAACTCGCAACAGTAGAACATATGTATATACTACATATATAAAGGTTTAAACTTTACATGTGCTAGTATAAGTACTGTGTTACTAGTTATTAGCACTACCTTGATCCTGTATAAGTTACGTAATGCAGTGTACACACTGATACTATTGACAAATGTACAATAGTATTTTCTTGTAGTAGTAGTAGACTGTAGTAGTAGTAGAGTTCATTTCTAAATTCTCACAATTTCATGTATGTTGGCGAATTTAGACGAGGGGCCGAGAGAGGGCTGCTTGATATTTACTTGCACCCAGTCACATTTCAAGACGCCAGCTCAAGCAGAGGCATAAATGGGCTGATGAGAACCGTTTTTTAAAGCAGCTAGCTGCTACATGAAAAGATATAGTACTCTAAAGGGTAAGACCCTAATACAGGAGAGAGCACCTGGACACAGCGACTGGTATTGTCATGCCTTAAGCACATTGAACAGAGATTTTCGTGCTTCTGCTGTAGATAGGAATCCTTGAAAAACGGAGAAAAAAGACAGAGATCGTTTCTTTATTGTTGATTCGTTGTCCTAAAACCTGGGTCCAATATATTTTACGAAAGATAAAAAAGAAGCCGAAAAAGAAGAACGCCAGCTTATTCTTTCATCTATTGTCTGTCCGAAGCTTCGGGTGCAAAATGTGAAAACTTAATCTCATAGAACACTTCAAAGTTCAGCTGCAAGCTGCAAAACCGTTAGATGACATCACCACGCTGAATTCCCCAAATAAGCGAATGCAGCAGAAGGTCCTGCACAGTGCAGAATGAATTCAAAAATCAAGAATGAACGATCAAGAATTATATAGGTCGTCTTCTACATTCTTTGTAGTAAAATCAATCAATTAATCAAGTTATTTATTTCATCCCATAATTAAGCAGTAAACTGCAAAACACTAACAGATTCTCGAATCTACCATAAAGTTTAAACTAGAAAATAACACACAATTTACAACCCTATTTCATGCTTTTATCATACATATAACATCTTTTCACGTGACTTTTTGAATTTAGTTACAAATTATCACGTGAACTTATTAAGAACTGACATAATAGATTTCACGTGACCTATAATCAAGAATGGCGGGTAATCTCATCGGGAGAGCAAAAAAAATTTTTTTTGAGGTATAAGCAAAAGAAAGTAACAGCTTAATTTGTACCCTATCTTCAGAGAGGTCATTATAATTCATTCAAAGATGCAACTAACCTGGAAAGATATCCCTACTGTGCCTACATCAAATGATTTACTAGATGTTGTGCTTAACAGAACACAAAGAAAGACACCTACAGTCATTAGACCAGGTTTCAAGATTAACCGTATCAGAGCTTTCTATATGAGAAAAGTTAAGTTTACTTCTGAAGGTTTTGATGAAAAGTTTGATGATTTGCTAAAGGGGTTCCCAAAGATTGATGATATTCATCCTTTTCACAGAGATTTGATGGATACATTGTATGAAAAGAACCATTACAAAGTTTCTTTGGCTGCTGTTTCTAGAGCAAAAACTTTGATTGAACAAGTTTCTAGAGATTATGTTAGATTGTTAAAGTTTGGTCAATCATTGTTTCAATGTAAGCAACTAAAGAGAGCTGCTTTAGGTAGAATGGCCACAATTGTCAAGAAGTTGAAGGATCCTTTAGTTTATTTGGAACAAGTCCGTCAACATTTGGGTCGTTTGCCATCTATTGATCCAAACACCAGAACTTTGTTGATTTGTGGTTACCCAAATGTTGGTAAATCTTCATTTTTACGTTGTATCACAAAGGCTGATGTTGAAGTTCAACCTTATGCTTTCACCACCAAGTCCTTGTATGTAGGTCATTTTGATTACAAGTACTTGAGATTCCAAGCCATCGATACTCCAGGTATCTTGGATAGACCAACTGAAGAAATGAACAATATTGAAATGCAATCCATCTATGCTATTGCCCATTTGCGTTCCACTGTTTTATACTTTATGGATTGTTCAGAACAGTGTGGTTTCTCTATTGAAGCCCAAGTTAAGTTATTCCACTCCATCAAGCCATTATTTGCTAACAAGTCTGTTCTTGTTGTTATAAATAAGACTGATATCATCAGACCAGAAGATTTGACTCCAGAACGTCAAGAACTATTGAAGAGTTTAACCAAGGTCCCAGGTGTTGAAATTATGACTACTTCTTGTCAAGATGAAGAGAACGTTATGAATGTCCGTAACAAAGCTTGTGAAAAGTTGTTAGCCTCTAGAATTGAACAAAAGTTGAAGGGTACTGCTCGTGTCAACAACGTTTTGAACAAGATCCACGTTTCCAAGCCAACAGCTAGAGATGACATCAAGAGAGAAGCATTCATTCCAGAAGCTGTCAAAGCCTTGAAGAAATATGATATTAACGATCCAAACAGACGTAAGTTGGCTAGAGATATTGAAGCTGAAAATGGTGGTGCTGGTGTTTACAACATCAACTTGAAGGAATCATACTTGCTGGAAGATGATGACTGGAAGAATGACACAATGCCAGAAATCTTGGATGGTAAGAACGTTTACGATTTCTTGGATCCAGATATTGCTGCCAAATTGCAAGCCTTGGAAGAGGAAGAAGAAAGATTGGAGGCTGAAGGTTTCTATGAATCTGATTCTGATATGGAGGATGAAGAAGCTGAAGAAATCCACGAGAAGGCTCAATGGATCAGAGAAAAACAACAAAAGATGATTAATGCAGCTAGAAACAGAAAGACTTTGAAGAACCGTGGTATGATGCCTCGTTCTAAGTTGACCAAATCTTACTCTGAAATGGAGGCTCATTTGTCTTCTTTGGGTCACGACACTGCTGCTTTGAACAAGAAGAAGAGTGACAAGGTTGCCAAAAATTATGCCAAGTATGCTAGAGAAACTGGTGTTGATGTTATTGAACAAGAATTATCTGGTTCCAGATCTAAGCAACCTGCTTACAAGTCTGACCGTTTGAACGATGGTGTCGCTGATGGTGCTATGAGATCTAAGGCTGAAAGAATGGCCAAATTGGAAAGACGTGAACGTAACAGACAAGCCAGACAAGGTGAAAGTGATCGTCACTCTACTGCTTCCTTGCCAAAGCACTTGTTCTCTGGTAAGCGTGGTGTTGGTAAGACTGATCGTCGTTAGATATTATACAATACAATCAATTGGTTTAGATTTCGGGGTTCTGTTATGCATATTTCAAACAACTATTAGTTTTTATAATTATGGGTCATATACATGTTGTACATTAGTATTTTTTTATAACAATAATAAAGATTTCAAAAGATATTTGAATCTGTACTAATTAATTAATTACTCCAACATTTACGTTGTCGTTTTGATAAAATAATGAAAACTATAACCTGTACTAAAATATAAAACCTTGCACTCTCACACTGTATTTTTTTTTTCTATTAATCATGAACCGAAATATAAAATGTTTGTAAAACGCTTTTTGTTGATATGTATGTCTGTGTGAACACACAGAAACATTGGAATAATATAAGAATCAATACCCAGAACTCAAATAACTTTTGATTAGCCAACTTTTTTTTTTTTATTTCCTACCTCTTTAAAAACTTTTAATAATAAAACCTCATCATAAATTCAAACCGTTAATCACTTTTCCCAAGTCGCCAATTACTGAAGATCCAGAACCACTACCCCCACCATGTCCATTGACAAACTCATGCTCATCATCCATTCTAAACTGCATTCCATAGTTATCGTCAGAGCTCTCTGCAGAGTCTTTACGTAACCCCAAATGCAGCTGTGGTCTTGATGACGTTGGTCTTGAACCTCTTCTCTGCAACTCCTGTGGTGTCAATAGGTCAGCCAAACTTGATGGCACATAGTCCTCCTCAAAAGCAAATACAGATCCGTTTGATACTGCTCTGTGATCTTCTTCTTCATCATCAAATACTGCAGACTCATTTATTGTTTGGCCAATAAAGACAGGCTTGGACCCACTAGAATAAGACAAACTTCTGTAATATGTTCCCGGAACTGGAGGCTGACTAAACTGCTCTGAAACACTTGAATGTGATGATTGTTGTTGTACCTGATTATGATTATGATGTTGTTGTTGCTGCTGCTGGTGAACTTGAAATTGCTGAGGACTACTCCAGATAGAGTTCGAACCAAATGGAGAAGAAGCAATTGGCGACCCACTAGACAATGTTCTTGGATATGAAGAGTTTCTGTTGTTCATCATGATAGCACCACTACCATCCGAGTAATTATAAGCTGTTGTTGGAGCAGACGAAGGAACATTTGAAGGAGTTGATGGGTATGACGAAGAATGTGAATAATTTGGAGTTTGTTGCACAACAGGTGAAACCATATTTGAAAACCCATTTGAGTAGCCATTTCCAAAATTAGCACTAGCAGCATTTGCACCAGGAGAAATTGCAGAAGGTGATATGTTGTACGAATTTGATGTTGTAAATTGAGCAGTAGAAGAAGACAAAGTACCAGCACTACCAGGACCAGCAGAACCATTGCTGTATGAAACACCACCAGCAGAAGCTCTTTGAACCATACTAATTGGAGAAGCAGATTGATAGAAAGTTGAATTGGAAGTTGTTATTGGTGTAACTGCATTTGAGTTTGCATTTTGTGAATTTGTCTTGTTTGTGATGTTTTGATTTTGATAAACCTGAGCCAAAGTCTTTGGGTTAACTCTTCTCCCATCCGGTAGTATATGGGCTAAAGCACACTTGACACCAAATTTACAGTTACCCTTTTGGAAATATTTGCACACTGCAGTGTCACTTGTTGGGTCTAGTGTATGACTAAATGGACAGGTATTACCAGCCTGACAAGCACCTTGTCTGAAGAACTTGCAAGGAACATGTGAAAGGTCTAAAACAGGTTATTAAATTATCATTAGATAAAAAAAAAGAAGAAAATATACTTTTTGATGGTGGGCTTTTTGACTCATCTTGGTTTGGTTTGTTCACAGAATTTCTGCGACCACTATGATGAGAACGTCCCATTCTAAGCTAGTAGTGAATAAACGTAAAACAAGGGACAAAGTATACGTCTATATCAGAGTGACTTTTTATATCAGTTGTAGGATGTCTTTTATTCCAGATAAATCACCCCCAATTTATTTATGTTATTGTTCCTTCTGAAATCAAGGGGGTCAAAAAGACAGTTGCACTGAAATAATGGAAAAAAAGTGTCAAGATATGGAAGCAAATACCAATTTGTAATAACCGTCTATTGATATTTGTAGCAATAATCTATAATTAATGTTGTTGCAGTTGTGTGTGTGTGTGTTGTTATTGTAAAATTTGTTCCTTGGAGATACAGACAGAAAACAAGTAGGGAGCAATTATAAAACGGGCAAATACACAGATATGAAGTCCAGAAATCAAGGAGTGGATAAGTGCTGCACTGATAAAAATTTCTTTGCTGAAATCCACAAAACTATTTGATAACTCCTGAAGGTGTGTATATATCTTTGTTTTAGATTTGATAAGGCAGTGTTTAACTGTTAACGTGCGTTTGTGTTTATTATTAATACTGGGGTTCTGACTGTTGATCTATTTTTCTTCTGAAGACAAAAAAGTGTCATATAAATCCTTATCAAATAAATCCCTTTGAAAACGTTATTCTCTGTTGAAATTAGGTAAACCGTAAGTAACATTTTAAACGTTCTTACATAATCATACATAAACTCACATAATTGATGACATAACAAATGACTAATTTTAGCTCAAAAACATCTGAACACCAGTGTCCATTTTTTTATTCAATTTTTCAATTGAAAAAACTTGTTCAACATAACAACAGTATGTTAAAAGCGAGTTTGTTACATCCAAAACACCAAGTTAAACATCTGTTTTCATCGCAAAAACAACTAGAGGGATTTATTTACATATATTCTGTATTGTTGCTTGTGGTTTTAGAGTGCGATTTTGTTTGCAAGGAAAAGGAAATCATTTCTGCTGTTGCATTTCTAAACGTCAAAAATTTTAAAATCAACAACATTAGTTATAACAAGACATTTCAAGAGAGAAGAACATAGAACGGTGACTTTAGGATAAAGGGTGCTAATAGATAGAGATATAATGACTACAGAAAAGAGAGAACTTGATGTGCAAGACTCCGGTGCTGGTTTAAAGAAGCGTAAGGTGCTTGACCAGCTGAGTGAAGATGGGCCATTGACATTAAGAGATGTTGTTTATTTCCAGAAGGAGGCAATTTACAGACAAATGGAGAAGTATAAGGAGGATGTTTGCATCACGAATAAGAAGTTGTCGAATTTGAAGAGTCAATTTACAGAGAATTCCTCCAAACTGGCACTGTTAAAAAACTGGGTTGAAGAGTTTATTAATTATGTGGGAACCATAACACCTGCAGAGGTTTCATCCAGCATAGATTTATCAGATTTATTTGTTTCTATACCTACGGATATAAAAGATGATGAATTCATAGATGTTTTAAACAAGCGCAAGCAAGAGCTTGGGAAAATATTAACCAAGATTTCCCCAGATTCCATAAATACTAATGACATCAAGGACTCTATAGTAAAGATCGAGAAACATTACTATACAATCAAATATGAAAAGGAGGAATTACAATCCAAGCAAGCTATTCTGCTAAAAGATTATGATGATTTGAACACTAAATATAATGAATTATTGAACCAAACACAGCGCTTAGAAAGCAAAACTATCAATAGAATCAATTTAATCAAGAAAGAGGATTCTGAAGACACAAATGGTACAGCTAAGCTTGAAACAGCTAATAATAAGTCCACAAATGGGTCCACAAACACACAGACAGCAGCATCAGCATCCACACCAACAGGAGCACCAACGGCAAACGGGGAAGTTATAGATCAGGAACAGGTTGATATCTTGAGGGGTGAACTAAATGAGTTCAGAGCTGTTTCTGAAGCACAGAAGAGAGAATTAGAAGAAGCTTTGGAACTGAATAAAAAGTTGAATGCTCAATTAGCAGAAATTACAAAGAGAAAAGGCACACAACAAGAACACCAATCATCCAATAATCTGCATCCAGATGAAGAATTGAATATCAAATATAAGGAAAGCTTGAGAAAGTATGATGAATTGTTTGAGAGATACAATTTAGTTGAATCTGATTTGAATAACCATACTGCAGCATTAACCAAGAAATTCGAGGAAGAAAGGGACAAGATTGTTGGTAACTTTGAAAAACTTGAATCAGATTTAGTGCGTATAAGGACAAATCGTGATGAATTGTTGTCTAAAATTAGTCTTTTGGAAGCTGAAAAGAACACCATTGAAGTTGCTGAGGAATTGAAGAAATTAGTACAAATCCAAAAGGAACAAATTGATAATTTAAAGTTTGATGAAAAGGTTGATCAAGTTTTGGAGATTAGTGAAAAGGCCAATAGTGCTGATTTGGAAACTTTGAAAAAATACAATGTTGTTTTGACTAATGAATTGAAAGAATTGGAAAAGGCGTTTAAACAAGTTCAAGCTTCTTTGGCCAAGAAATTGGATGGTGGATTAGATTCTCAATCCATTATTAACAAACTAAAGGTTGAAAAAACAAAGGCTGATCAAAAGTATTTTGCAGCGATGAGATCTAAGGATTCTATTTTACAAGAAAACAAGACACTAAAGGCACAGATTTTGAAGTTGAATGAAATGATTTCGACATTAAAAGAAACTGAAGAAGTTTTGAACAACAAGATTGATGTTTTAGAGAAACAGACCAAGAACTTCAAAAAAGTTGAATTTTTCAAAAAGAATGAAGTTGAACAATATGTTGAAAAGATTGAAACTTTGGAAAATTTCAACAGAACCAATAAGGATCATACACAAGAGTTGGAGTCATTGATTGATTCCACTAAGGAAACCAATGAAGAGTTGCTTAAATTGAAGAGTGAACAAGCTATCAAGATTGCCAAGCTTGAGGCCAATTTGAAAACCAAGGAGAAATTAATTCACAAGTACAAGTCTAGCGGTTCACACTCAGATCTGACTGATGATACTGAATTAGACAGTTTCAGATCTTTGGTTTACTGTTCACTATGTTCCAAGAATTGGAAGAACACTGCATTGAAAGTTTGTGGTCATGTTTTCTGTGAAGAGTGTGCTAGAGAAAGACTTGCAGCTAGAATGAGAAAATGTCCAATTTGCAATAAGCAATTCAGCTCTAATGATTTATTGACTATTCATTTATGATTAATTTTGTTTGTGTATTATAATATACTGTATATATATGTATAGTAGACTGTGACTCTATTCTATCTAGATGTTTGTTGTACTAGTAGTTAGTTACTATTCCGGCTTTACAACTGGTTGCCTCAGCACTGCAGTAGTGTAGCGCAGTTACCATAAAAAAACAAAAAAAGACGCGTGTCATCTAAAAACAAAAAACAAAAAAAGAGAAACTGACGCGAAAGAATTTATCCCGCTTCTTCTTACAACTTTCTACTTTCAAAGACATTCATCTTTAATGAAATGGGACAAGTAATACGATGGAATAAAGAGAGATACCACACTCAGCCAACCAATTGATACTCCTGATTCAACGTTAATATATTCTCATTCACACTAAGCAGCCGACAACAACACCTTGTTTCCAACTGCCCACTGCCCACACTTGCTCTTGCTTTTTTGCCACCGTGATGGAAAAAAACAAAGCTGACGGAGGAAAAGCAACGGTCACTCTTAACAGAGTTCCAATAGGGCGCTCACCTAGAAAAAGGTGAGACTCGACTCCATGAGTCGTCTACAATAACACCACCCAACTCGTCCAGTCGTTTTATCTTTAACAGTGGTTGATTTCCAGTGTTCCCAAGTGGCGTTTCCAGTGTAAATCTCAGAACGATGCCAGCGTAATCCTGAGCACGCATCTCCTGAAAATTTTTTAATCAACAAATTTATTTTGTTAGGAGAATATTTAAGAATGAGAAAATCCGTTTTTTTCAAAAAAGAAAACGAAAAAAAATAAAAGAATAAATTCCGAAAAGGGAAATTTACTGCAAAAAAAAGCAAGCAAAAACTTCCATATTAGGAACATTTCTGTTTTTGGGAACTACACTTTTCTTTCCAGCTCTCAACACAAAAGAAGACCAATTCTCCCATCTTCAATTCAGTTTGGTTCTCTGTTTTCTGCTAGTTAGTTCTCTTTTCTTTTATCTTGCCACAGAAATTTTAAATGGTTGCAGAACATGTCTGAAGTTACTGATTCTGTCTCCACCCCAATACAAACACCTACAAGTGTGAAGAATGATGGTGATGTTCTCGAGCAACAACAACAACAACAGCAAGAATCCCAAAAAGTAGAGCAAGGGCTACAAGAGCAACAGCAATTGGCTCCAGAAAGCTCAAGTATTAATAATGGCACCACTATACATCAAAATACTGATTCAGTAACAACAACAGACACTACTACAACACAACAAAACATTGATGAGGCCAAACAACAACCAATTTCGCCACCTATACCATCTCCAGTAGCTACAGATAGTTCTTCTACAAAACATGACCTTGAAGGCAAAGAAGAAGATGCAAACGATAACAGCATATTAAAAAAATTAAAAACTGAAGACACTGTTGAGCAGTCGTCATCCCAACCACAAGCTGAGTCCACTCCTTCTCAAACTTCCCAACCTTCAGAACAAAACAATGATGCAACAGAGCAAACTAAAGAGGAACCAAAACAACAACCCGAAGCAATTGACTATAGCAAGATGACACCAGCTCCAAAACCGCCAGCAGAACCAGACATGAACAATTTGCCAGAAGTTCCAATGCCAAAGCACCAAGCTCAATATGCTAATCGTGTGTTGAAGATCATCAAGAGAATGAAGGATGCTGTTCCATTTTTACAACCAGTTGATACTGTCAAGCTGCAGATTCCATTGTACTACAATTTTATTAAACGTCCAATGGATTTGTCCACAATTGAAAAGAAGTTGTCCGTCAATGCTTATGCAGACGCTAATGAATACATTGCTGATTTTAACTTGATTGTCGATAACTGTGTGCGTTTCAATGGGCCAGATTCAGTCATTGCTAAGATGGCTAGAAATATCCAAGCTAGTTTTGAAAAACATATGCTGAATTTACCTCCAAAGACATTGCCTGCAAATGCTCCAAAATCTGCGTCTGGAAGGGGAAGAAAGACTAGTTCCACTCCTGGTGAGTTGAATGACTCTGGTGTTCCAACTATTAGAAGAGATTCTATTGCTACAAATGGTCGTCCAAAGAGAGAAATACATCCTCCAAAACCAAAAGATATGCCTTATGATACTAGACCAAGAAAGAAGAAGTTTGTTCCTGAATTGAGATTTTGTCAACAAGTGCTGAAGGAATTGACATCCAAAAAGTATGAAGCGTTTAATTACCCTTTCTTGGAACCTGTTGATCCTGTTGCTTTGAATTGTCCAAGCTACTTTGACTATGTTAAGGAACCAATGGATTTGTCAACAATCCAAAATAAGATAAATAACAACCAATACGAAAATGCCGATGAGTTTGAGCATGATGTCCGTTTGATTTTTAAGAATTGTTACATTTTCAACCCAGAAGGTACTGCTGTTAACATGATGGGTCATCGTATGGAGGATATCTTTAGCAAAAGATGGTTGGATAGACCAATTGCTCCAGCTACCCCAACTCATACAGATGAAGAATTTTCTTCGGAAGAAGAGTCGGAAGAAGAAATCGACGAGTCACAGATTACCAATCCAGCTATTCAGTTCTTGGAGGAGCAATTGCAAAGAATGTCTGAGCAATTGGCTAAGCTGAAGAAGGAGGAGTTGGAAAAGATTAGAAAAGAGAGAGGTGCAACTAAAAAGAAGAAGAAGACCAAGAGAAGAAGAAGAAACACTGCAGATACTTCTATTGTCGTTACATATGATATGAAGAAGGAGTTGAGTGAAAAGATTAACGAGTTGCCAGAAAAGAAGTTGAACCAAGTTCTGACCATAATCAGTGAGTCTCTGAACCTGAGTGCTGACAATGGTGACGAAATTGAATTGGATATGGACCAATTGGACAATACCACTTTGCTAAAGCTATACAACTTTGTTGTTAAGAAGAAGAGCAGTGGTTCCAGTGCTTCTGCAACTACAACAGCTGCTGCTTCTCGTCGTAAGAAGACAAAGAAGAGCAGAAACATGACAGAAGCTGAACAATCCAAACAAATTGAAGCTATTAAACAAAAATTGGAATTATTGGAAGGTGGCTCATCTACTGCCAATAACTCTTTTGCTAGAGCTGGTTCTGACGATGAATCCGATGAAGATTTGAGTTCAGAAAGTTCAGAAGAAGAATAAAGCTTCTTACACAAATGAAGGAAGGTGTACTTTATCAAAAGATCAGATGAAGAGAAAGGAGTTGAATTGTGGACAATGCTAATCAGATTTATTATTATTTGTATTATATTATATTATTACCAGGTTTTTATCATCATATTATTATTATCAGCTAGTATATCTTTTTTTTTTTTTGGTTTTTGGCATTTTTTTTTATCATCACATTTTGGATCTTATACATAAGGATTGAGTTAGTTAAAATGGGAGAAAAGAAATGAAAAAGAATAATTTAGAGAAATAATATTAGAAAAAGTTCTATGTTTATTGCCTTTAGGTTTTTTTTTTCTTTTTGTCATCTTACAGGTTATTACTTTTTTTGGCTTTTTGATTGTTCTTTATTGCTTCGATATGTTTTATATGTATAAATTTATCATGATTTTTTGGAGATATAGGGTTTCCACTATTTTGTTTAAACAAGGAATCAAGACATTATGATCAAGGTTGAGTGTAGTGACCTGTCTGTTTATAGTTAATATCATCAACGTCTCTTTTTTACTCAGTCAATTTGTAGTTTTTAAACATCACCAAAATTTCAATGTGATTTTGATGGCCATTTGAAAAAAAAAAAAAAAAAAAAAAAAAAAAAAAAAAAAAAAAAAAAAAAAAAAAAAAAAAAAAAAAAA
>JAJLVX010000072.1:0-34016 GCA_030564525.1 Liangdongia berthetii | reverse complement strand
AATGCTTAAACCATGGCTTGAAAGTAAGACCATCACTCTTTAAAAACACTCGATCAATGTTCTTGGCTCTGCTTCTCAGCACCTTAATGTCAATGGCCAACTTGATCTTCTTGTAAAATTTGAACCATGGATAATCAATGGAGATTTGATCTTGTAAATCAAAAGCACGAACATCAAAATCTTCAGATGAGGAGATGAACAATGAAATTTTATCTTCAATAGATGCAAGAAGACCTTCCAATTCGTTTTGTCTCCATTCTTGTGGGATCTTTTGCTTGATATATTCGAAAAGATAACTCAAATCATTGGCATAATTAGTCACTCTGTATTGGGTAACTTCTTCTTCACTGGCAGCAATAACCAAAAATCCCAAGTATTTAGCCAATGCGTTATGATTTATGAATTCAGGATCTATCGATGATAATAAATTATAATCATCACTGTATGAGTTCAATGGATAACTAGAATTGCTAAATTGGATGGAACAAGATGGAATACCATGTTGATATTGAAATGTTTCATAATCAGATAAAGAATGCAATAGTTCAACGTGCTTAGGCATTACATCATGTAAAGTACCATCACGATATAGAATATTCTCACTTTCTTTAACAACAAACTCTCTTAATAATGGATGACATGAAATTTGTAAATCTTTACCTAAAACACCATCTCCAATATCAAAATAAACGTATCCATGATTATCCAGTTCTTTATGGCGTTTATCAATAAACTTGGCAGAACCAACATTTCCATAATCAGATCCATCCCATGATGCAATGACAATCGTACGTAATGGTCTCCAACCTTTCGCAACCAAGACACTTAATGCTCTAGAAATCTCTAATAATGTAGCAGTAGAACTATGGGCACCAGTGCCATACCCTTTTGGAACAATAGTATCTCTAGCTCCACCAAGTATGACTTTTTCACGTAATAATCCCGGTATCTCAATGAAAACATTTGTCAACTGTTTCTTTTCATATTCCTGGAAATTTAGCAAATTTAATTTGGAACTGTTGTACTTGAATATTTCATTCAAATCATTTCTGCTTATAGAAACTGTTGGAATGGTAACCAAATCAAACTTATCCGAAACTTCACCATTGAACTTTGTTTTCTTAGAAACAGATTGGCCCTGCGCAACGTCACCAACAAATACAACACCAGAAGCACCATGTTCAACTGCCCTACCGATAACAACATCATTAGGTGTTTCTGAATATTCAACAATGTGGATTTTGTTATCAATTACACTTGAGTCTGTGAACTTAGCATAGTCTTGTGATGATGCCGCATTGACATAAACAAACTCACTGTAAACTTGGCCCGAAAATGAATCTGGATTGAATAGCGGTACTGGCGCATCATAAACAACACCTTCTTCTTCATTTATAATTTGTAACAGCATTTTTCTTGCGGTATTGATTAAAACCTTGTGTTTATCAAGTTGAGGTTTAAATCCAAACTGTTGAAACTGTGACTTTATAAAATTAACCGAGTCATCTTCACCAATACTAGCATCAGTCTCTGTCAAATTCAATAATAGCTCGCCACTATGATTCCAATCATTCAAATTCTTCAAAAACAGTCTTTTAGTTTCGAATTTCGACAAATAATTAAAATGAATGTGTCTATAGTCTCTCCCTAAAGAAGTTCTTGGTAAAAAAATCAGGTTGAAAATACAAATGGCAACAAACGCCCAAATTATAGCAGCAATGAACTTCTGTGTGGTTAATGAAGGATATTTCTTGTTGACATATGACTTGATCGAAGTCAATGAGTTATTTAACATTGGGTGTTGCATCAAACCAACCAATGTGTCATCTTCACCAGCATCTTCATCTTCTGTTTCTTCTTCAAACTCAGAATGCTCAGAGGCAGCATCGTCAATCAACAGCCTATCACTCTCGCTCATAATAGCTATATCTCTATATTATATCGTATCGCTCTCTTTAGAGTTTTGTCTCTTTATTTGTGTCAAGTTTGAAATTAAATTTTATGAATGTCGGTTCAGCTGGAAGCTCATGAGGTATATTCACCTGTGTCCCCGTACCGATTCATGCATTAATATGCCGATTTTACTACAAAACTACAATTATTAGTTGTATGGAATGCTCTGTATTATTCATCTATTATTAGTGGGTTTGATATGTTCCTCTCCCTGAGTTTGTTCTATATTAAAATCATGCTTTTCCTGAAGCTTCAGCTTCAATGGTTGGTCTTTTAGCACTCTCATCTTCTGGTTCAAGTACTTCATCAGCCTTTCTTTTCGCAACTTCAAGTTCTTTCTTGATACGTTCGTCACCATTGATACCATTTACTGGTCTAAAGTATGGCTGGCATCTCCAGTATGGAACTGTCTTGTATGAACCACCCCATAGCTCTTTTGGTCCATCTGTGATCTTGTCAAGCTCTTCAATATCTGGCTGAGCATAAATTTCTGCAACTCGTTCTTCAACGTGTTTAACAATATCTTCTATTTTATCAAATTGGTGTGATGGAGATGTTTTAGCAATTTCTGAACGAATGTCTGTGTTTTTTGGTAAGAATTGGGTTAAAATTTTGAAAAAATGTGTCTTCATTGCCTTCTTTGACGCAATACCAGGACAATCCTTAACAATTTCATAATATTCTCTTAAAATCTTGTCAACTCTTGGGAAGTGATCCTTTGGATCTAGAGAATTACCGAAAACACCTGGATTGAATAAATTACCTTCGGCACTCATAACAGCATCACATTTGATTTCTTCTATGCATCTATCAATATCTTCTGGATATAATATATTACCATTGCTGAAAAATACAGTATCACTTGGTAGATTTTCTCTGATGTATTTGATAGTTTCCCAATCTGCAAGACCAGTCTTTTGGCCTTTCATCTCTCTTAATCTCCCATGAACTGTTAAAAATTGTGCCCCAGAATCAAGAACCATTTTGGCATATTCTAAACTCTTTTCCTTTGTATCATATATTCTAATTTTGGCAGTCACTGGAACATCCAGCTTCTCATGCAATGTCTTGATCAACTTGCTAATTAACTCCCAATCTTCCATTAAAAATGCACCGTACTTCCCCTTTCTGGCAATACCTTGAGGACAACCCAAGTTCAAATCAACAGCGTCACATCTATCTTGTACTCTTTGAGCAGCCTGTAACAAATATTCAGGATCATTAGCACAAAATTGTACCACTAAAGGTCTATCAACTTTCTCATCGCCATCCATCTCACTCCACATATCATGGAAATATCCATCATTTGTAGCAAATAATTTTGCATGGAACATTGGAGTATAGCATAAAGTAGCACCATGTCTTCTTGAAAGAATTCTCCATGCTAACTCGGATTGATCAACCATTGGTGCAACAATCTTGGTTGGTGAACCTATTTTCTCAAATAGTTCACGACCAGTAAGTTTCTTGCTCATTAAGGATCTAAATAAAAACAACGTGGTGTATATATTATGCAATTAATGCTAATGACAGCCTAAATAGCTAAATTGGTGGTTTATAACTAGAATGTCTTTCTATATTTAAAAGATGCTTAAATCTAAATCTTTTGAAGATGATGATGGAGAAAAAAATTTATTGAGCGGGACACACCCAAAAAGCCGTGGATTTACCAGTTTTGGTTACTTAACAGTTATTTTGGTATCTGATTTATTTGTACATCTCGAGGTTTAATGAATTATTATTCAGTATAACTATGAGTGTATTTATCTGTAAAATACATGATTTAATGACACTTTTATTAATAGAGTTTTCTTCCTTTTTGATTTTTTTGATTAAAATGTCAACTGCATGTTCATGCATATCATTACATTCATGAATCATATTATTTTAGACAAAACTGTTAATTCAAACAAAAAGTATATCTAATAGTGAAATTTTACAATACTAATATATGAATGTTTTGATAGATGTCTTTAATTTTATTAAAATATCTTTTGTCCTCTATATATCTTCCGTATTAACAATTAATATTAAATTCATAGAAATCCAGAGTGTATAATAATGCCTAAGATTATAACTTCATTAACACTACTTATAACTAATTCATTATATAATATATTTATTGATATATATTAAAACATTTATGGTTCAAATTAGTTCTTTATAATTTCATCAATAACTTTAGCAGCTTTCAAAGTGCTTTCTTCAGTATAACGTTTACCAACTAAAGTCAACCCAACAGGCATACCATCTGAAGCCTCTGGGTCATACAATCCGTATTCATATTCTTCCCATTTGTTACGAGGTTTGTAACTAGTATCAATAGAATCCAACGTCTTATCGCCAAACAGACCAGAAGGTAAAACAATGGCTGTCAAGTCCAACAAGTTCCACAAGACAGTGTACCCCCAGTACTTCACAGTTGAAGGCTTTGGAGCAGTACCGACATATGTTGGTGCAATGATAAGATCAACACCCCTTGAAGAAAATAATTCATGATACTCATTACGCATATCATCTCTCAAGTGTGTGTAGTACTCCAGTTCAACAGCACTTAAGCCTTTGTCACCTTTCCCAAAGGACATGAAGTGAGCAGTTAATGGGAATATTGGTTCTCCAGAGGATTGCAGTCTCTGTTTTGGAACATAGTTACCATCTGCAGTGAAAGAGTACATGGCAATATCAACACACTCATAAACCTTGTGAGGTTCCCATGTGACAACATTGACACCAGCAGCTTTCAACTTGGACTCAACTTGCTTCAGAGCACGCAATATTGGAGGATGTGGTTTGACAACACCGTCATCATAAACAATCCCAATAGTCAGTTCTGAAGGTTTAGGAACTGGTGCTTCTTCCCATTGGATTCTCAATGTGTTCTGATCCTTCAACCATGGTTTGGATAAAACATAAGATTTAAAGAATAGCTCCAAATCTTCAACAGAATTTGTCAATGGACCTAATGTTGAAGGAATAACTTCACATGTGGTCTCGAGCGCAGGGGAAAGCATGCCAATCGAGGAAATTCTCTTCGAAGAAGGTTTCAAACCATAAACTCCATTGAAGGCAGCAGGACCACGGATAGAACCACCAACATCTGAGCCTACACCGATTGCAGACCCTCTCATACCAACCACAGCACCCTCGCCACTTGACGACCCACCTGGGGACAGTGTAGTCTTGTAGCAGTTTCTACCACGACCAGTGATGTTGTTAAAGGAGTCCAAATGCATCATTGTTTGAGGAACAGTGGTTCTGATATAAAATATAGCACCAGCATCCCACAAAACTTGGTTAGTCACGGAGAATCTATCAGCAACAAAGTCTAAAGAACCAACAAACCCACCATGGGTTGTATGGCCTGGATAGAAGTAGTGCTCTTTTAAAGAAATTGGAACACCATGTAATGGGCCAACAGTCTTGCCATTCTTCTTGAAGTACTCATCTAAAGACTTTGCACGCTCATAAGCTTCGTCAAAGAAGATTTCCATGGCACAATGTGTCAATTGGTGGGCAAGAGTCGCTCTTTTGGCGAAGGCTGTAATCACCTCCAAAGAGGTGAGCTCCCCTTTGGCTACCTTTTCCGCTATAACAACAGCAGTGTATCCAGTGATTTCCAAGGTTTTGGCATCTAGCACCTTTGGTGGGATAGTTGTTGCGTTGAAGGGGGTTTTGTCAAGATCATCAGGGATTAAATTCTTTGGAGCTAAAAACTCAACTGGCATGGCCTTAACCAACTTGTCATTATATGCTTTGATCTTTGGTTTCCATGTTTCAAATAGCTCTGGATTTGGGATGTATTCGCTTTGAGCACCGTAGAGGTCTTCCTTTGCAGGGACAATAGTTATCTTTGCGCTGGACATTATTATAATTTATAGTGGGTCACAACTTGGAAACACAATATACAATACAGGGGCACAAGTGCAAGCCAAGAACAATAACGACAACATCTTGTCTTTTATAGAACTCTGAAAGCATATCATATCAGAACCATGATTTCCTTTTGGAACTCTTTGACCCATTAGCGAGACGATGATACTCCATCTGGATATCGCTTATGCTTTGTTATCTTATCCCGAAAACGCATCGAATTGATATGTAATTAGTAATTATATAAGTGCTCCATTTCCAGGAGTGATCTTCCCAAGTTATGAGTTTGTAACTTGTTTAGAATGGAGTTTCTGATTGGGTTTTGTTAGAGGTACTCCTGCTTTATTTTAGACTGCGTCCTGCAATCTATTCATAAATAAACTGAGCTGAGACAAAATATGAAACAGTAGGTTTAAGAATAAATATGTATAACATAATACATTTAAAGGTTTATGATTTATCAATTTTTATAAAATTTACCTATATAATCAACTAGATCTATCTGATCATTCAACATTGATAAATCGACATATTAAAACCTTTAATTATAAGAGCAACTAGTGCCAAACCGAGAAAATACAATTATGTACATTATATTAATCCATCATCCATCATCATGATGTCGATATATGAATATTAATTATAATAGTATTCGACATATTATAATTCATGGCTTAATAACAAGTTATAATTAGTTATTGTTATACATTAATATTTTGAGCCGCAGGCACGCCGCGGCACACTAAAATGGATTAAGCTAGACAATAGATCAACAATAAATGCACTAGATAAACTTGAAAATATTAAAAAAAATATATTAAAAAAATGCCTATATTATAATACTAATCAATGACTTACGACATCTTTGATTACCTGGTATTAGTTTTTTCATGTTTTTAAATTTTGTTAGATCGACCTGATATTTTTATAGATTTTTCAAGTTTGCACATAACCTTGGATATTGAAAAAAATGATACAAATTTGCGCTATCAAATATAAGTTAAAAGAAATAGAATTCTTATACACATGAGTCTAGAGTACTCAGTATGGAGTATGGAGTAGTCGATTATACAAAATTTTAATAAAAATTTAGAACTAAACGTATCATTATTAATTGTTCCATCTCAATATCTATAACTCCCATTATAATAAAAATACTGCGTTGAGTTTTCGTTTGGTGCTAAAAAGCACAGCAGAAAGATACAGAATCAATGATCATAATCAGGAATCAGGACCGAGAATTCATCTACATTTCATAACCAACAAAGCTATGGACTTGTTCACATTGGTGCTCTCTCTGCTTTCTTTGTGGTTCTGTCTGGTTATAAAAAAAACAAAAAAACACAGACCAAATGCACTTGACACCGATCATCACATTGCTCTGTACACAAGGGCCCTTTCCAAATGCCATCGCAACTAACATCACTTCCCGATGAGATCTTGATTCAGATAGTGCACAACTTGAATTACCATGATATAGTATCACTCTTCACTGTTGCTGAACTCCAAAAGAGGTTTGACAAGCTTGTAACGGTGTTTATGGATTCCACTATTGACAAAACATCATTCAAAGATTCTACAAAATTCCACATTGAAAAGATCAATTATAAAGATCTTAGTGCCTTAAATACATACCCATATGAAATTTACTTGATTGAACATCTGGAGCCGTTTTTGGATGATTTTGATGCTATATTAAAGAGAAATGGATCATTGAAATCTCTAGTTTTTGATTCAAGCAATGAAAATACAGAAGATGCTCTGAGATTATTACTGGAAAAGATTTACTCTGAAGATGATAATTCCCAGCTACAAATACTAAAGTTCATCCAATTTCAGAATTTTAACTTTCTTCATTTAACGTCCAAGAATATTGATACATCCAATTTATCATTAGTCAATATATCACACATCACATTAGAAGATTGCACAACCACAAATCCAGAAAGCGGGTATCTTGACATACGTGGAACTAATGAACTATCCATCTTTGCTGGCTCTATTCATAAACATATTGATTTTGAAAACTTGAAATTGAGTACATTTGATATTGATTTTCTAGATGATAAATGTGAATTCACCAATTTTAATATCCCACATGCTGAACTGGTAACACTGCAATCCATAACGAAACTTAATGACACCAATTTCCCAAATACTGAAGTTATGGTTTTTGCTGACATTGAAGAAATATCCCAACTTGATCTACCAGCACTTTATGATCTGACCATATCATCAACAAAGATTCACACTTGTAAGGTTTCAAACTTAAATATCCCTTCATTGACCAATTTGAATATTTTGGCGCATGCTGCTTTTAGTGTATCGTTAAATGATATCAATTTGGAGTTTTTGGAAGCTATGTGCATTACTGGTGAATTATCCTTTTCAGAAGATTCTACTGATTTTTTACGTTCAGTTTCAAAAATATTGAAAGTTTTAAGCATTGAAGAATGGAATCATGCAGATATCTTGACCCAATTCACTTGGAACAATTTAAAAATCCTGACAATCAGTATATCTGGTGATTCTTCAAAGTTCCCAGTATTGAAGGCATCAAAACTAGAAGACTTAACATTATACTACGACTACAGTGATATTGAACAACAAGCTTGGGAATACATCACAAATAAAGAGCTTCATAAAGTGACAAAAGTTGTTGTTTCAGGCATTTCAGCACAATTAACAGATGTGGTGTTTGACAGATTATCATTTCTTTCAATGACAATATATGACAACTTGATTGTTAAAAACTGCATATTCATAAATTTAGAGGAACTTCACATCGGTGGTACGACTGCTGATCTAATGCGTGTTGATTTGAGCCTTATTTCTGTTATTGATATCATTGCTCCAAAATTAAAGATTCTTCAAGTAAAAGGGTTGAATTTGGGTATCGAGAAACCATTTGTTATCAATTTCCCAGAATTAGAAACACTACAATTTGAAGGTAATAAAGTTTCAGTGCTTTCATTACAGAATCTAAAAAAATTAAAATCATTAACTATTGATTCTGTTTTGTTTGATCTAATTATAACTGATGGATTACCAGAATGCATGGAGTTGAATGCGTATAGCACCAATGCAACATGTTTCTTGGAAATGAAGGAGGAAGGTGGTGTTTATGAAATTGATCCGCTATGAACTGGATTTATTAATGTGTTTACATCTTTAACGAACATGCGTAAATTAATATGATAATAATATTACTATAAATATGTAACCTAACGTAAAAAAACTTCTTTCATAATAACTATCATGATTGCATCTATATATTATGTATAAGTTAAAACCTTAGAGCAAATCCTTTCTCTTTCTCTCCACCTCTCTAATCATTAGCAAATAATACTCAAAAATAGTAAAAGAAAACAACAAAAGTATAAATAAATAAAAAAATTTGTGATAATTATATATCACTCATTTCTGGTGTTCTTGGATATAGATAGCTCTACGCTTCAAAGACTGAGCAAACAGCAACGCAATAGGCCAAATTGGAGCATCACCCAAGATTCTAACACCGAGATACAAACCTCTTGAAGCCAATCTAGCATTCTTGACAATCTTCTTGGTTTCCTGGATATCAGTATTTGGATGCATAGCATATTTTGCCAAATCATCATTGATGATTTCAACATCAAGAGCACCTTTAGCTTCCAATCTCAAGTATTCTGAGTAAGTGTTATTTGGCTTCAACAATAAACTCTCAATCGTTTTGAAAATAATCTCTGATTTTAACCAAATGGAACGATCAACTGCACTTAGATAGTTTAAATCTTGTTCATTTCTAGACCAGTTCTCGACGGTGTTCATAAATTCTGCAATAACCAACAAGGAGGTGAAGATACAAGTGATGAAAAAGATTGGAGTTCTAATGGATGTTTTCTCAGCATCATTCACCACAGAAACATAATCAGTCCATAATCTTAATATATCCAATGCATAATTGGTAGCCTCTTTCAAAGCTTCAGGATCCTGTGAAGTCAATCCATTCAAAGCATCATTCATTCCGTCCCAGTCCTTTTTCCAACAATGTTCGATGATTGGTGTCAAATGAATAGATTTTCTAATTTTGGCCAAAGATAACAATGGCAAGATCAATTTAAAGATTGGGTTCTTGATTGATTTCATGCCTTGAGAAACTTGTACAACTGTTTGGGTTGAATCATTCAGGTACAACACCCCACCATTTCTAACATACAAGGATTCCCAACTTTTGATCAAACTTTCAATGATTGGTCTTGAATTCATTCTCCATTTAGTTGCTTTAATAACACCATTAGTTTCATCCTTTAAATGAGCTCTTTCCAAATAAATCTTTTCATGAATGGACATCAATAATGACAATAACGTTTTCATTGGATAGTTTTTCAAGTTGACATCATTTTGAAGGATGTAATTGTTTAAAGTCAAGTAGTTCAAACAATTATCATATTTGTCATTACCATTAGACAACTCAATCAAAGAAAATTTGGAATCAATCTTGTAATGGACTTCATTAGTTAAATAATTGTACCACTCTTGAGCATTTGCAGCACGCCATAGCATTTCATCCTTACAATGAATACCACATTTGACATCAATGGAATGTAGAGAACAATCAAGTCCAATCAAACTAGAAAATAAATTTGAAATCAGTAGGACAGTATGACATGTTCTGATTCTTGATTGGGCCAAGATGAAGTAGTTGAAGTATTCTTGTTGTAGAGCATCATTGCTTTCATTATTTTCTTCCACTTTACGTTTCTTTGATGCTGGTTGTTGTTTGTTATCCAAATTGTTTGAAGGTGATGGTGTTGGAAGAGGAGATGGTGGTGTAATAAACATTTCCAATGGTAAATTCAACCCAGTCAATTTGATCAATTCAATCAATGAATTTAATAAAAGTCTCATAGTTTCAGTAATTTTGTTATCATTGTTGAAAATACCAATGAAAATCATCAAAACCATACTTTGATAAACCCATAATGGAATGCTTGTATTTTTCTTGAAATATTTTTCATGTTCCAAAAATTCATGGATTCTAAATCTTGTAATGTTGAATAATAGCAATGCATGTGTAGAATGGAACCCATATAAAGCACCGATTGATGTGATTGTTAATAATAATGGATAGTTGTGAATGTTTGGCTGTATAGTTGGCATATGGATAAATGGGAAGTATTTGTTGAACTCGTTGAGATACAATATGACATATTGGTTCAGCTCATCCAATGATGGGAATGTGTTTTCAGACAAGTTATTAATTTGTATGATTTGTTCTCTTAATTCAGCAGTGTATAGAGCTTTAACTGAATGGTTACCACGATGCTTGTTACTGTTTGATATAACTTGTTTGAACAGATCAATTTGACGAGATCTGAAAAGTGATGATATGTTATCTTGAGCAAACAGTTTATGAGGGTCAGATGATGATGATGGGGCAGTTGTAGTTGTAGTTTTATTGGTGGTAGGTATAGTGGTACTTGTTCCAGTGAAAACAGTGGAAGACGTTGCATTTGAATTCAAAGAGGAAACGTTATTCAAACCTGAAGCAACGGAATTATTTGAGCTTGAAGCTGGAGATATTGTACTTGAAGGAAACCCAATGGAGTTGAAATTCTTTTCCAAAAAAGTTGAACCAAAATTTGCATCAAATGGAGTGTTGATAAATTCACACAACCAATCATCTGGAGGAGTTTCTTCATATAGTTGTTGTGGAGTTTGCTTTTGTGAAGTTTGAGGTTGTGTAGCAGATGATGATGATATTGATGATGACGTTGACATTGTTGTTGCAATAGCAGCCGCAGCAGCAGCCGCAGAAGTGTGCGGAGATACACTGTGAACAGCTGGAGCAGAAGGTTCAACAGAGGAGGGACCTGGAGAATCTTGATGTTCAAACAAGTTGAGGTTTATATTTGGAGTTTTTCTTAAAGTGAACCCAGCCCCACCACCTGCACCACCAAGATGTAGATACTCATTCAAGATTGGCATGTCAATCAAGGAGCCTCCAGGAGTGATGCTGAATTGATATGGAGTATTTGTGTTTGTTCTAGACATTGAGGATGAAGAGTGTGTAGAACCGAAATAATCTTGTTGGTTATTGTGATGATGGTGATTTGAATTTGAACCAGTAGGATTAGCAGCAGCAGCATCACCACCACCACCAGATAGTTGTAGATCTTCAATATCATCGTTCAAATCAGATATACCCAAAGCACTTAGATCAAACCCACTGAGCAATGCCTTTGAAGCTAATTCTTGAGCAGATAATTGTGGTGTAGCGAAGCCAACCTGATGAGGTGCTTCAGGCAATTCATGAGGATTGAGCGGCAACGAGGCTTCATCTTTTGTATATGAGATAGCAGAGGATGCACTGAACGAGTTGTGACGATGTCGTTTAACCTCTTGCGGATGGGCCTGAGCCTGAGTCTGATGCTGTGCCTTTTGTTGTTTTGCATAATCAAACAGTGAAGTGTTTTCCGAGGTGTATGACTCAATATTTGTCATTGGGATTGGCTTGTAAGCACCTGTTGCAAACAAGGAGTGCTGACTCTGTGCCTGCTGATCAGCATTAACACTGTGTTGTTTACCGCCGTGGTGCTGAGTATTCCCTGGAGTACTATTTGCAGTTGAATTAGCAGTAATGCTGCTGCTCTTGTGAATCTTTGCAGAGACAGGAGTGTTATTGTTGCTGTTATCGTTAGCTGTTGGCAGCTTGACCTCTTTATTGCCGTAGTTCGTGATGATATGCTCGTTCTCACCCTTTTTGGTGCTCTTTGAAGTTGTGTTTGATATAAGAGACGAGTGCAGTTTCTGCTGGTGTCTCAGGACCAAGTCTCGTCTTGCAAAGCAACGGCCACAGGCAGCACACTGGAAGGGCTTCTCATTGGTATGGGATCTCTCATGTCGTTTTAGATGCTCGAGTCTTGCAAATGCTCTTGTGCAAACGGTGCAAATGTGAGGACGAGGTTTATCAGTCTTGATGATGGCACTCTTCTTTGGGATTGGCTGGAATCCCTGGACTGAGGGCTGTACTGGCCTCTGTTTATTAGCAGACATTTATGGAGGACAAAGGGAGTGTGATGCTGGGTGCTGTGCGATCTTGGTCTTGCTGTTATATTGTGGTGTGGTTTATGAAGTTAATGATTGTAAGTTGTAATTAGAGTGTGTGTTGAATAGCTAGTGAGTATCGATAGGAGTGGACAGTCTTCTGGAACGGGAATAAATATTAAATGCTGGAAATGGTCCTTTGGCAGTGGTTG
Source organism: Liangdongia berthetii (assembly GCA_030564525.1). NCBI lineage: Eukaryota > Fungi > Ascomycota > Saccharomycetes > Phaffomycetales > Wickerhamomycetaceae > Liangdongia > Liangdongia berthetii. The sequence continues at coordinate 20,952 of JAJLVX010000072.1, read as the reverse complement.
TAGTAGTTGATGATGGAGTGATAGAAAAGTAGTGGTGCAGCCACCCAGTTTGCCTGCTGTTGTTCTTCTTCGTCCTTCTCTTTCTTTGTTTAAAGGTTAAAAAGATGGTGATGTTTTTTTGTTAAACTCTCCGTCCGTTCATTTTTGGAACCTAAAAAAATCTCTGCCTGTGTCCTGCCCAGCCTTTCAACTCCAGAAGGAGACTTTTAGAGTTTGGGCAGGATCTTGGGAAGGGGGACTCCGTGTGCCGCTCAGAGAGGCATTGGGGCCCGCCGCCCGAAGGAAATCTCCGTCTGCCGCTGCCGATTTCGTTTGGGCGCAGCCGTTCCTCGCTCCCGGTTGTCCAGGGCCCGCACAGTAATGAAACCACCAGTGATTACTAACCCTAATTCCCACTTGCACAGGGATCCACTAAAAATACACGTGGTGTCTGGATGCCTCGCTAAATATTCCGATTTCCACGTGACAACTGCCGAATGTGGAAATAAAATAAAAGAAAAAACTTTTCTTCTTCTTCTACTCTTTTTCTTTTCTTCTTCATTAACTTTGTCCAAAAGTTCATCCATCTTAATAGACAGTACGTGGTTAAACGTCGGCACGCCTATACTCTTTTATATGCTGCTCGTTCTGAGTCGGGATGTTTAGGAGTCTGTGTTGACATAGGTTTTAATTCCAATCGTGATAGCTGATGGAGAGATCAACATTGCTTCAATAAGAACTCATTTGGACTAACGATATGAAAAATGAGTGTCAGATGGAGCAGATATTCTCTTCTATAGTTGTATAGTTTTATGTAATGATTTAATGAGTGTAAATAATTTACTTCCATTGTAGTACTATTCATTGATATAAAAGAAAAACATTACAACTACAATATTTCATAATGTAATATACCATCATACATTATACTCCTAGCACACTCTCTAACTATGGCTTATATTCCATAGTTCCTTTATAATGTCTTCAGCCCAATATATAAACCAGATACCACAGAAACATCATCATTAACACAGAGAGGTACAAACAAAAAAACATATAGCAGTAAAAGCTAATAAAAAAATATCATAATAATCATAAACCAAAAACCAAAATAATTAACCAACAGAGAAGAAGAACTAAAACAATCAACCGAAACAATAACAACTAGTTGCTTTTAAATATTTGAGGCACACCAATATTGCACCATGCGATATCTCCAAAAGTCATCAACTCTTAATACTACTAGCTTCTGATGATGTATTCGAATCAGGCAAAATAGCAGATTCACAACTCGACGTGTTGTGATGCACCGCATCTGTATGTTCACTTAAATTCAAATCTCTTAGCTTCCTTAGTTGTGTTGGTGTTAGTTTCCTTGGTTTTCTAACAAACGTAACCCCTCCTGCAAAGCCATTAGCGTTGGAATTTGGACTAGTGCTGATGTTGTTGTTATTGTTATTATTATTGTTGGTATTATTATCATTGGATTCTGCTTGCTGTATCCCATGAGCGATACGATCCTTTAGTTTATCCTCATGCTTGTAGTAAATGTAGTTTCTCAAAGCCATTGTTGTGTAGAAGTTGGATTAAATAAATGTTCACTTTAGTTATGTAAGTGTGAATGCAGTCAAGTTAATAATAATAGGTTTGGTCAATATAGTACCAATATTGCCCACCAACAATGATCTCGATCCCTATAATATTCAGAAGAATATCACTAAAATAGAGAACAGTAAACTTATATATATCAACCACAAAAGATATCAAACAAAACAACAAACTTCAAAGTTTATCATCTCATTTCAACTGAAAACCTTACGATGTTTTGACTGACGTAGGTTGCCAGACCCGCAATATGCAATATGTGTCCCTGAAAGTCCCTGAAAGTCCACAAAAGTCCATTTGAGGTTCCGAAAGTCTTCATTTGAACTTTGTTTATGCAATTCACTGCACAAAATATGCACTAAACATAGACTACAGAGACTATTGTTCGATATGGTATAATGGTAGCCATCAGATGAAAGTGGAAACTTTTGGTTGACTCCTTGAAGTTTGAAGTATGTACTCCTTTGCAAACAACACGCTGCATTGTAGATTAGAGAAAATACACTCCTTGCTTTCTTGTTGTTTTCACTACTCAATACGTATCCACGCATACCACTTATGTTCCTGATTTACCTTTGATGTTCTAGCGGAACGTATCAAATCCAGTATAATTGAGTATCGTTTATTGTACCCGTTGATTAACTAGCATCCATCGTCACTTAGAAGTTATTAGTCCTTATGTTTTAGTACAATACCTATCATATGTTACTCCCAGAAGTCTAACAACTTGCAACTTGCAACCAACAAAAGTCTGTTCTACCACGCTCTCATAGGACCAAGGTCCAAGACAAGCACATCAATTACAGCATACAGGGCATCGTAGTAAATCATAGTAAATCATAACATACATATTCGCACAGGTTAGAACTACAGTTAGAAACTTAGAACCGTTTCGGTATGGCTGATCAGGTCTGAAAACAGAAATCTTTATAAGAATGAGGTTGCAATGAATGAGCATTTAGAATTTAGTACCACTGCCATTATTAATTATAATTATCCAGCACTGCACAGCAATTACGATCTGGATTCATAATTCTGTACCTGAGAATGGAATACTATTTGTTTTACTAGATACAAATATCCGTTTATAATCAGACCAGAGAGAGAGTCGAGATTCGAGAACCCTCAGTCGACGGATATGAATTCAGATACGAACACTCTTTAAAACGAGTTACGACACTTCCAGTATCCAGACACATAACAGCATCATCCATAATGATCAATCATCACACATCATACACACAGAAGCATTCCATAATTAGTATTCTATTTACTCGCCAAAGCTAGGAGTATAACAGTCTCGTTCTTTGACTCTGTCATTCCTTTCCATAAGGGAATTTGAGCAATCCTCAAATCACATATCCGTGTAGTAGTATGAACTACAACCAGTGTCATTCTATACTTCATCCATTTATACCTATCAATCTATTTCCGTGGCCAATTCAAATTCATTCTCATACTTTTGATGCAAATCAAAATCATCACACATGTTCCCATCATCCAATATAGCAGACTCCGTCCCAGGTTGCCCAACTAACAAGTCAATTGCCATTAAATGGTCCAAATGACGAGTCTGGTCTCTCCACAGCAACACTTTATGACCAAGAAGCACATTCATGTACAATATAGAATCATCCTCAGTTTCTTCATCAAATTCTTGTAAAATTTCCAGATTTCCATGCGTCTGTGTTCCTTCATAAGACTTGGTATTTGATAGATATTTCCCCTTATCATCACCATAATCCTTGAAATTGACAAAATTAGACACATATCTCTTTTTGGATTTAGTTGGAGATATTGGAGAAGTTGAAGGAATGACACTATTCTTCTTATTCATAGACAACTTCTGTGATATATTACTATTGTTAGTACCCAAGACTTTGTTATCTCTTTGTGCGACTCGTCCTAGTGAAACAACACGAAGAATGCCTCTGTTAACCATCTTGGACTTTAAAACATCATTCTGATTATTTTCCGAATTGTTCTTTAATAATTTGTTAATGTAATTGTACAACTGTTTCTTTTCATTTCTTAATGATTGAAGTTCAAATTTCAGAGATTCAATAAACTTATCCTTTTCACGCAGTTCATTGTTTAAAACAGCTGATAACATGTTTGTAGTGTTATCATCATCAACTACTCCAACATCAGTGGTAACATCACCATCATTAACATCGTGAACTCCATCCAGAATGTTACCAACAACAAAAGAACGATCTTCTTCATCACTGTGCTGCAATATGTCACTATTTTGTAAGAAACTTTGATCACCCAACTCATAGTCTTCTTCGTCATCATCAGTATCATGGCGGTTACTTCTCATAAATAAAGTTGAGTGTTCAACTGTCGTATCAGTCGCATCTTCATCCTTCAGTAGTTGAAGAACTCGACTTCTCAAAACCTCACATTCCTTACTCTTCATGTAAAAGTCATCCTTTAGCCGCTCACACTCAATAACAGCTTCTTTTCTAGCGATATCCAGATTCACATTCTCATCTTCAAGGAATTTGAGTTGAGTTTTCAATTGTTGGTTCTTTAATTCAGACTCTGTCAAGCTTTTGTGGGAGCTTAATAGTTGTTGTTCATAATAAGACACTTGCTGTTCCAATCTCTCACTGAATTTGGTGTTTAAATCCTTGGTTTTCTGAAGTGTTGCTTGTAATTCCTGGATTGTTTTATCCTTCACCAGGAGTGCAGCTTCATCAAACTGTAAATCATGAACCATCGTTTACTCAACTAAAAATAGGATGTTAATAACAAAAAAAACTATCACATTCTTAAATGGCTTTACATCAAATATAGCACTCGACCAATACTATTCTTTGCAATATAGGAAAATATTTTGTTTAGTCTTTTGTTTTTGTTTCATTTTGTATGCACAGATATAAATTAATTTTGAAAAGTAAACAAACGGGTAACACACCTATAGTACTTAACTATAGATAATAGTAGCGTAATACCACTAGATAATTATCAGTCTATAGTTTTGTCGGTGATGATATTGTAACTTTTCGTCTATTAAATATTTATATTTTCAAATCAAGATTCAATCGTGAATTATGTGTCAACTAACAAATGATATTGGTATTTTATATGGTGATCTCATACAATCTAATATCTGGAGAGGTACCATACCAGATTTTGGAATCATTTCGTGTCTCTAAAGTGTTTTGTTTCAATGCAATGATCTCCCACTTCAAACCTTCTTTAGTCAATTCGGCTTCCCAGATATTCAAAGTCTCTATATTTCTTATCGTGGCAGCTATCAACGCCTTTATGATGCCTTGTTGTAGTCCATCTTTGATGCATTTCACTAAACTTGGTACAATTGAACCATCATATGTGATATCTGCACCAACAATAACGTTGCAGTCATTTGGGATTTCATCTTCTCCCCACCAAAGTCTCTGACATCTATAGTTATACACTTGTTTTGATATATTGTTCAATTGAAAATTTTCAGTCAATTGTTCAACTAGTGAACTATCACCGTCTGTAAGCACAACATCATGGCCTAATTTCAACAAGGTGATACCAACAATACCAGTACCACTGCCTAATTCCAATATTGATTCGGTGGATTTATCAAAGAGTGTAGAATTATGTTCGACAAGGTATTCCGATAAAAACAAAGCAGCTTCCCAGGTTCTTAAACCAGTGGTACCTTGGCCTGAAATCAATCTTCTAGCTTCCAAAATATTGATACCGTCCAATATAGGATATGTTATCAAATCCTTTGTAGTTGGATCCAATGGTCTGGCTATCATAACGGCAGATAATAGGTCATATAGTTCATCAAGCTCCAAATCTTCATCAATTCCAGAAATGGTTGTGAGGTTTTTGGAAAGAAAACATTTCACATAGTATGGATCATGTTTGGAGATAAACACCAGAGTAGATGTTAAAGAAGGAATGTCTAATGAGGAAGAGGTTGTGATTTCTGTGAGTTGGTTAGTCGGTACACGTTGCTTCAAATCATTTATCAATTGCAGCATAATTCAAGATTGTCAAACAAAAAGCATCAAAAACACATACAGCACAGCTTGAGATTGGATATATCTAATATATTATATTACAACAATAAGCAGATCAATATTCTATTCTTCATTAGTCTTCAAAGTTCATAGTTCTTCCATTTCTCATCATTTCCGACCATCAAAATCCCGGAATTCGTTTTTTTTTTGTTTCCTGGAAAAAATTGTAAACAACAGAAACAACGACAGTTCAAACAGTGTTGAATACGCAGCATCAAATGAGTCTCACCAAGTCACCAAGTGAATGGTAGGTGTTATTCAGCTCCATTCAGTTTAAAGATTCTAACAATTTTTTTATAGGAGCTTTGAATTGGCACTCAATGTGCTAAGGATTCCCAACGAGATCCAGCGTCTAACTTCATTAGACAAGTTTCTTGAAACAAACACCAGTTATTTCACAAACCCATCCAGTTTCACCAAGAAGCCAAATTATAAACTACCAGAGTCTGGTGATGTCAATATCAGAGGTGAAACGTTCAAGATATCCAAAGAGATTGGTCCAGTTGCACAACAAGTTTCCGATTTGATTGATTTTAATACTGATGAAGTGTTGCGTATTATAAGTCAACTATGCAAACGTGTCCCATGCGACAAAAAGAATGACGACACAACAGAAAACAAGGACAAGAAAGATAAGAGTCAGAAACTACCTAAGGAAGAAAAAATCTCATTGTTTATTGAAAGTGTTCTAAAGGAAAGACGCACAGTTTTTGAATTATTAGGGTTTTTGTTAAGACATGATTCTATTCCAATCATTGGTTCAAAATACATTGATGAAATAAAGAAAGATGCTGACTTTACTTTAAACTCTATTGATTTGTTAACTTCATTAACTAATGATTTACAAAAGAGTTATCCACAGGAATACACCAAACTAATTGAATCAGAAGTGACATTGACCATAATAGAAACATTGAAATTACTAGCTACTCTATTGATTTCAGTTTCCACAACTCAAACAAATGTCCATAAATGGTTCCAGTTCTTGGAATCAACTAATTTTTTCACTACATTACAAAAGATAATCCCAACTACATTATTCCAAGAAATTCAAGCATTATCATCAATCATCACACTTCTAGTACTGGGATTGAATACCAAGGATGATATTTTTGATACGTCAATTGCTTATTTAAATGACTCCACAACTTTGACAACAATTAATAATGCATTGTCTAATACTGAGATTACCGGGTTGGTGTCATATTCATGGGGTATTCTATTGAATGAAATTAGTGATGAAGTTTCTGAAAAGGCATTTGGAACGTCTTCTGGTGAAATCACAAAGTTTTTTGCAATTAAAGCTGCTTCTCTAAAGGTGTTTGAAGAAATTGAGAAATTTCATAAAATATTAAACTACGATACAATATACTCTGCAATTTTGTCTTCGTTCTTGATTGTTGCTGTTCCATTTATTCAACTAACTGATGCAATTTCTCACACATACCTAACAGTTCTTTCAGATGCTCCAAACACATTTGTTGAAAAATTCTTTATCGATCCAAATGTCCAGAGATTATTATACCTATCAAAAGCCAAGTTTCCTGAAGTATTGATTCCATATTTGAGAATTTTGAGTATAAATGGTGCTTATGCTAATAATGAATTAACTTCAATGACTACATATATGAGAACCATCAAACCTAATGAAATACCATATGAATATGATAGTGAAACTGATTCAATTACCACACAAGAAGCATTATACATTCAACCTCCTTGTGAACAAAGCACCAATGTTTCCTTGTATCTACCACCAAACACAAAAGGTAAGATTGTTCCAACTGCAGATCCAAAAACTGAAGCTGTCATATTTCAATATAATTATAATGGATGGGGTTTATTGGGTAGAATTTTACAAAACGTTGCATTGGTTCCAGAACAACAAGATTTACTAGTCACAATTTTGGAATTGTTCACGAATACATTGTTTGCATCTGATGTTACAGCAGTTGCTGATATTCTGGAAAATTCTTCAAATTTCATAGATGATGCTGATATTATAGATGTCATTTTGAAAACTTTTGAACAGTGCTTGCACCAGAGAAATACTGTTGTTCTTACAAAGATTATTTATCTACTAAGTGCATTACTTGAACATTTTCCACAAATTGTTTGGGCCCATCTAATGAGATCAGATTTATTGGAACACGGTGGCCGTGGTGGTCTGATTGGTACCATTCTAGGTGGTATTGAAATCGTTAATGGCAACTATGATTTTACTGTTGCAACTCTAAAGTTGTTTAATGAATTGGTTTTAAACAGTTTGCAAGGGAACCAGGAATCTATACCACACAAGGCTGAAGTTCTTCCAAAATTTGCCAATCATGCCATTCAAGTGTTTGAAAGTTTCATTTATTGGGAGTATGCTGAACCTCATCAAAAATTCCAGATTGGTACTCTAATATTAGATTCATTTTCCAAGATTTTATATTCAGTTTATGCTATTGATCCAGACACCCCACCATCAAAGAAAGTGACTAGCGTTTTGTCCACTGCTGCAGAACATATCATTAAATCCTTCACTGTTGCCTTACCGGATGTGAGAGTGATCAAGGCAATTCTATCAGCTATTGATGCTTTGTCATATAACCCAAGTTTTGAAGGGTATGGCAAAGCGAAGTTCTGGTTCGATCATTGGGCTAGAAGTTCATTAGGTTTTTCAAGGGTAGTTGTTTCCATCAGATCTGCCAATGATGCCGAACCTTCAACATTAGAAAAACAATTGTTTGCAAAGTCTGCACTACTAGTTGACTCATACAGCAGATGCATTCCATTAAGAGCTGATATCTTACAGTTAGCTACTCAATTGGTTACGGCAAAATGGCCGAATGATCCTCCATCTTTGTTGGCACACTTGGGTGAACATTACACTGATGTTTTGTTGAGTTCGGTCTCTACTGATTTGGAATCCGAATTTGATGATTTCAAGGTTAAAAAGTATTTATATGACTTTTTCTCAGCTATTATTGAAGGTAACCAAAAGGGGTTATCCATGATTTTTTTGAATGGCCGTGACATTAAGAACCCATCTACAAAACAACAGTCCATTTTCTCCATTTTGAAAGAGAATGTCAAACATTTGGATTATTATCCAGAATCTTTGAGTATTCATCTTGTTGATGCTATTGCGAATGCATTGAATTCTTGGTCATCAAGAAAACAAGAAAACGAAAGTGTAACATTTATTCAAACTTTGGTGAAAAAACTAGCTGATTTCAACCCAGGTAATCCAAATGAAAGAGAGAACATCCAGATCATTCAAAATTGTTACAAGTACAAGTTGAACTCTAGAATCACTGAAATTTGTGCCTTGCTAATATTCACTTCAAAGAATGAGAAGTGTATTAAACCAATTATTGATGTTTTGACTGGCCCAAAAATCTTAGAATACATCAAGCCATTATATGAACCATTTGGTTACAGAACTTCATTGCATGTCAACTTGAACAAGAATTTCCAAGACAAATGGCCTCAATATAGACTGGAACAATTTGTTCGTGCTCCGTTGGCTATTTCAACTAGATATGGTGAAGGTGCTGTCTATGATTTAAGATTACTGGATGATATTTTACAAGATAATCCATATTGGACTGGTTCAGATTCAAACAGTGGGTACAGAAATGAAGTGATTTCTGCTAGTGTGAATTTTCAATTTGTTTCATCTCAAATAAGTGCTGCTAAATCATGGGGTGCTCTTTTGACTGCATATGTTAAAAAGTTCCAGGCTCAATCGTCGTCTGTTGATATTATCAAGAAATTATTGCAAGCTAATATTTCAGAAGGTGCCAAAGTTGCCTTATTTTCAGAAGTTTACCGTGTTAGAATTGAACTTTCATTCTTTTTGTTGTATGCATTTAAGAAACATCATAAACTGGCACAAGAACAAATCAAAGAGATTATCCAATTAGCATCAACACTAATAACATCACCAGATGTTAACTTCATTTCCAACCTGTCATCGAACAACTCCGACATTTACAGACCTTTATTAAGAATACTTTCATCTTGCTTAGATTCTGCAAAGGGCAATAGAGCTATATTTGAAGAGTTATCTGGAAATTTGTTGGAGCTTTTCGAAATTGTAATTGCTAAAGGGTCCACTGTTTTGTTTGATGCTGTCCAATCCGATATTAAGACCCCAGAGATTGGTGGAAGAATTGAAGATCTATACCTGATTTTATCGTTATTCAAAGGTATTATTGGTACCAAACCTGCTCCAAGTGCAGTTACAAAGATGTCAAGCATGCTTGCTGATTATGGTTCTTTAAAGGGTATGTTGAATGTCTATTCCAGTGCACATCTATTAAAGGTGAAAGAAGAACCTGTGTTTGCTGATTTGACTTTGGCTTATATGATTGAGCTTGTTTCTGAAGATATTATTGCCGAACAATTAATTTCTAGTGGGTTGTTTTCGATCTTGATTCAAAGTCCAATTTCTCTTGTTATTCAGGAAGGTAATATATTTGTTCAAAACGCTCCAAGATATCACAGTATTTGGAGTAATGGTCTATTGATCATCATTTTAACTTTGTTAAGTAAGTTTGGTGCAAGATTATTACCAGAAGTTTGTGTATTTGTTAGTTATTTCACAAAACAGTTTGCATCTACAATTGAAAGTTGGTCTCAAGATTCAGTTGCAATCACAGTTCCTGCGCTTCAAGAAACAGAACAAATTTTATTACTACAAAAGGCATTGAAGGCATTTTATGCTGAGTTTGGTTTACCATCAACCAAGGTATCACAACAATCAATTGAAATTTTTCCTGGTCTAGATTCAAAACAAGGAAAAGCTTCTTTATCAAATGCATTAACCCACCTATTAGCACATCCAAAGTTTTTGACTTCAAGAGTTATTCCAACAACAGTTGAAGAACAAAGATTGTTTGAAGGTGAAGATAAAGTGAGAACACCATTGGTTGAACGTTTGGTTGCTCAGATCAACGAACTAAAGGATTTTTTAAATGAATAGATTAGAACGAATTGTACATTAGGACAAAAAAACAAAAAGATAATACACATTGTTAAATAATTAAATAGCTTTACTTTCCCAAAAATAGTTTTCTAAAATCGTCGTTGCTTTTCGTATCAGTAATAAATGCAGGCGGTGCTGGAAGTTTCACTTGCAGGTTTTCAGATTTTACTATATTTGAATCTTTCTTGGTGGGTGCAGGTTGAATTACTTTTGGTGTTGTACCACCTCTATGTCTTCTCAAAGAGGCTGGCATCATCATTGTAGCAGGTTTCGTTGTTGGTTTGGTGGAAATAGTCTTCTTTGTTTCTAATTCAGCAACCGAACAAAACTTCAAAGTAGACCCATTAATTTGTTTTGAAGAAAGTTTTAATGGTGCCAATCCAGAATCTTTTTCTTGCTCAAACTCAATGATTGCACCTTGATACTCTGGAGTCAATAAAACATTCTTGATAGGACCAACTTCTTGACAAACAGTCTTGATTTGATGAGCATTGACGTTATCAGATAATTCATATAGAGCAACAGTATTATTAGCAGTCTTGTAGTCTTTGAACCCCTTGGTTTCTCTCTTTTTATCTCTTAAAGATTTACTTTCAGCTAGTGTGACTCTAATGATTCTACCTTCAAAATTCACCATGTTTAGTTTCAATGATTCCTGTGCTTCATCTGCCGTGGAAAAAGTGACGAACCCAAATCCATCATGTTTTTTACCAGCATCTCGGTTATGCTTATTTAAAGGTAAACGAATCCTTTCAACTTCACCAAATTGGCTGAATAGTTTCTTTAGTTTAGATTCAGTAACCCTATGAAAATCAAGTTGTGAAACATAGACTTCTCTACCTTCTTCAACAGCACCTGATCTAGATTTCTTTGCAGAAGGATCAGAAATCTTGACCACAAGTTTATAACCATCGACATCTCTATCATCAAACAATTGAACAGCAGTTTGTGCTTCTTGTGAGGTTGTGAAATCAATGTAACAAAAACGACGTTGTGTGTTAAATTTTAATGATGGAAGCCTTATACTGGATATGTGACCTGCTGCAGAAAATAATGTATTGATATCTTGTTGTTGATAATTTGGTGGGAAATTTGTAACCCAAACAGTGGTATTGATGGTTTTTTTGACAGTGATAATATGCTTAGAAATTTGTTTTTGATCTTTGGTTAATGCTCGTAAGACAGACGTATCATCACTAAATTCAACAAATGCTTGATTTGCTTCACCAACTGGCGTTAAAATTATTGATTTGATTTCACCACAGTCTTTGAAGAAGTGATTAATCTTTTCATCGGTAATATCCTTTGGTAAACCAGTCACTGTAACTCTCAAATGTTCACGATCACGAACAGGTTGTTGTGATTCTTCACTGGTATCGTCTTTAACAGTGGATTGCTTTGTCTTTTTTAAAACATTTTCTTGATGAGTTGAACTATTCTTGCGTTTTGATTCAGGTGTGGATAATGGGACAACTAGTTCTTCTTGTTCTTGTTGTTGTTTTGACAGATCAAGCTGTCTTTGTTCAATTTGATTCTTCATATTACTAATTTTGGATGTTACCAATCTATAAGAATCAACAGAACCATACACAGATTCATAATTTAATGATTCATCAAATATTCTATCAGCCCAATCCAAGTCTAAAGATCTATTTATAGCAGCAATCAATGTCTTTGAAGCAAAATTGTAGTTGTCCCTTCTAACTTCAAATTGATGAGAAATCAACCAGTTTTCAGCTTCATTTGGAAATGCTGATGTGATTTTCTTATGAACTTCTCTAGCACTATCGTAATCCTGTAAACTTTCATAGATTTGCGCAACAGTTCTTTCCACCGTGTGATAAATATCTTGTTTTTTCTGCAGAGCATATTCCAAGTATTTTTCACAGTTGATATATAAACTCTCCAGTTCGTCTTCAAATCCATTCTTGACAACTCTTAATTGATAAGTTAAAACTGAAACTGCAAGTTTTTTCCATTCGTCATAAGGAGAGTTCTCCATCAAATGAAGGTATTCAATAGCATCTTTGTATTCTTCAAACCGAACAGAGTCACTTTCAAATACATTTAAATTTCTAATATTTTCAGAATAAGCCAATGCAGAGGTTGAATGGTATTTTCTGAATTCTTTAGTCAAGTAGTTTAATATAACATCAGGGACTTGTAAACTATAAGCAATACTAATAAACTTCAGCCATAGGGAGACTGTATTTGATTCTTGAATAGCTCTGAAAAATGTACATTCAATAGCTTTGAATTTTTTCCATTTCTTTGGTCTTTTAGATAAGAATTCCAAATACTCTATCCAATAAGTTTCTTTGTTTTCATAATCTTTATACTTCAATTCAAAAGCTTCAATATCTTGTTGTTCTTTCAATGTGTTGTTATAGATTGCATTAGCACTTTTTAATTCCAGTTCATAATTTGTTGAATCAAACTCTGAAATAAAAGAAGAATAACTGGAAAAAGTTTCATCCAATTGTTTATGTGGAATTGCCAATCTTTCAAGAAACTTCTTTTTGATTTGATTAATTCGATCTTCATTATCAGCAGTTAGATAATTGCTTAGTTGTTCATAAACAAGGTTCCATATCAAATGGCTCTGAGGGAAATCATAAGCTCTCTCATCAAGTATTTGCAACAGTGTTTTTTCATAATTGTTTTCAGAAACTAACAATTGACCAGAGTCATCCTCTAAATGACTGTGACAACAAACTTTCAAAAACACCAAGTAACCTTTATTGAATTCAGTTGTTGTATCACTAAATCTGACACATTCAAAGAAATTAATCAATGCTTTTGTCTTTTCAGCCCCATCTGGTAAACTATCTTCATCTTCAAACCATCTTGTAATTTCGTCCCCACTTAGACAGAAATCCTCAGAAAACCGTTCTCTAGCAGCTCTCAATGGCTTTGCAAATCTAACCTTATCCTTTCTTAATAACCCAATCAATTTGAGGTGTACATCTTTATCGTACCAATGCTTCTGTCTCAATTGGATTGTTTCACGGATCTGTTGAGCCAAATCATCTGTACCCACAGATTCGTCGTTTATACCAGAATTGACATCATTGACATCAACATCGACATCTTCACTAGCATCAATATCAATTGCACTCATTGTAAACCACTAATGATAGGATAACACAGTTGTTCTTTACTCTTCTTTGCCCTTCTTGAATCTTCTGAAATGCTGTGATGTGATTACGTAACGCTGCCACTGAAAATTTATTTTATGCGATGAGCTCAAAAAGTTTTCAGAGTCGAGATTCAGACATAAAGAGAGGATAAACTATAGGCGAAGGAGCTCTATAGGTGATAGATATTGCTACTTACCACTGCTGAAGGAAAAGAACGATGGATAGCAGGAATTACTTGAAACAGTTTGGCTGGAAAGAAGGCGAGGCCTTGAAGAAAGGTGGGATCAAGAAACCAATTCTAGTGAAGCACAAGAAGGACAAGAAAGGTATTGGACACCAACCAAACGGTTCTGCGGATGCCTGGTGGGAAAGATTATTTGATGGCCAATTAAAGGGTTTAGATGTCAACAGTTCGAAAGATGGTGATATTAGTTTTAAGCAGGAGAAAGTTATAGCTACTGGTATGAGTAAACAGGACTCTCCTCTATACAGAATGTTTGTGAGAGGCGAGACTCTGCAAGCTACAACTGGGAAACTGAGCCTGGTAAAGACCACCATTGATAGTGATGCAAAGATTACTACAGAGATTAAAGAGATCAAGACCGGGTTTATACCCAGTGTGAAGGATGACGACAAGAAATCAAAGAATAAGAAGGAGAAGAAGGAGAAGAAGGAGAAGAACGAGAAGAAGGAGAAGAAGGAGAAGAAGGAGAAGAAAGACAAGCGAGAAGAAGGAGAAGAAGGAGAAGAAGGAGAAGAAAGACAAGAAAGACAAGAAAGAAAAGAAGGAAAATAAAGAAGACAAGAAAGACAAAAAGAATAAGTCAAAAGAATCCAAATCCAAATCCAAGTCCTCCAAGAGAAAATCTGCAGATCTAGAGACAGACAAGAAAGACAAATCGCACAAAAAGCACAAATCCAGCAAATAGAGTACACATTGCACAGTATATACACTATATAGAATGAAATCAACATCATAGAGCCAATCAAACAAGATTATATCTTTTTAGTACCTCCACCAACCTCATCATTTACCCGCCCATCAATTATGGTACAGCCACACCGGCAGTGCCATTCCTCCCATACAGTAATTAGAAACACACCGAGTATATTGTTCCTCTTGTAGTACAAGTTACAACAACAGAGAGAACTCCTGTTGTGCCCCTACTCACGATATCAATGGCATTAGAATGAGTGGCTCTTCTGAAGATGTGTCGTTGAAGACAGTGGTGCTGGTATTGGACCATTACCGGTTTGTGCTCCTCGCTATGTTTTGGTTTTCTGTTGCGTTATGCGTGTTTATGGTACTATTGATTGGTATCTATTTTGTCAAACTACCAGTGAGGGATAAACCACAGAGTTCAAAGCCATTGTTGAAGTTCAAGTTTACAGATTCTGAGAAATGGGATAAGAAAGTTGAGATTATCAGATCAAGTCAAGTGTTGAGGAATTCTAAAACTTCAAGTGCCATAATTCAAAGTTTTGACAAGATCTCCAATAATATCATTAGAGATTTCATTGCAACTTGGTACAAGTATATTTCAACTGATCAGTCATTCCCGATTGAAGTTAGAATTCAATTGAAATTGGCTGTTACAGAGTTAGAAGCTAGGGGTGCTCTATTAGACCCGGCAAGAATTTTGGTTTTACAATTATTACCAATCATCACAAAGCATTTCATTACATTTGTTAATGCTCACGACACCGTGATTGGAAATGATTTGAACCTGAGTGGATCTACTGAATTGGATTTGAAAGTTGCATCGGAATATGACAAGGCTAAACCATTACATTCTGCGATTTCTTTGAGTAACCTTGAAAATGAAATGGAAAAAAGAAACTATGCTAGAGATCGTATGAAAAAAATTATCCCATTTCTAATCACTAAAGATGGATCAAGTTCAATGCCTGTTTTAATTTTAATCAGAGAGTTATTGACAAATGCAGTTATTTTACCAATTATCAGACTTTTGTGTGACTCGGATTTTTGGAACCAAACAATCGTAAGCATTGTGACAAGTGCATTGAAAGATAGAGACCAAGTTAGAGAATTGAGAGATGCTATAGATAAACAGTATAACGATCCAAAATCCAAAGGTTTGGCTCCATCAACTATAAACAAAAACCCATTATTAGAAAACAGAATCACTCCACAAATGAGACAACCAGAATTTGAAAAATACCTGAAGATCATTGACAAATGCAGTTCATTACCAACACTGAAACAGTTGAAATATTATGTTGCTGTGCAAATAAGTCGTACTCATAGAATCAATTCACAATCTGAAAAATTCATAAAGTACAAAAAGAGATTGTTGATTGCCAAAAACTTGATTGATAGAAGATTGAATGAAATCACTGGTGAAGATTCAAGAACATTACCTGGTTCCAAAAAATCAAGCTCCATATCCTTAAAACAAGATTTGGATAATTTCATCAGCAATTTATCATTGGAGCAAATATTAAGTAACCCATCGTCATTATCATTCTTTATGGAGTTTATGGAACAAAGGTCCAGATTAATGCTATTACAGTACTGGTTGACTGTTAATGGTATAAAAGATCCTTTAGAAAATCCAAGTGATCCTGATTATGAGCACGAATTATCATCTTCTGTTGATATGTCCAATGGTGCTAATGATATCAAGCAAATTTTTAAATTATACTTTGACAAAAAAATCTTGAAAATTGATGATGCAACATATAATGAAGTTTCTAAATTTTATAAAGGTGAGATTTCTGGTGTTGATAATTATGTTAAAGTGAGAAAATTAGTTTTAATGCTACAAACTGATATTTTCAAAAGAATGGAGAGACGTGATTTACCAGATTTTAAAAATTCAGATTTATTTTTAAAGCTATTGGCCAATGAAAGTTTTGAAGAATCTTTAGTGAATGAAGTTGACTTTAACAATGATTTGAATTATGGTGAAAATGTTGATGCTGGCCCAAAGACTATGGAGGAGACCAAATCGTTAGAAGAAATTGAAAATGCATTGAATGATATTATTTCTCAAGATGATAAAGAAAGCATGAAACTGCAATCTCCACCAAGATCAGAAGATAGTTCATTGAAACAAAAGAGACAAAGTAGAGCTAGAGATGATTTGAAACAGAACTTATTTGGCGATGAAACGAAAACATTCTTGGACCAGAAACCTAAACTTTTTGAAGATTCTGATGAAGAAGAGTTTGAACAAGATGCCGATGAATCTTTGGATGATTCAAATTTGGATTTTGTTCCTGATTTTTTTACTGTTTCTCATGATGTTTTGAACTTGAAGGAGGAAATTGCAAAGACTGATCGTGATATTGACAAATTAACGAAACAATCACAAATGTTGGATTCATTGATTTTAAAAGCTGAGTTGATCAACAATACAAATGAGTTGAGAATTTTAAGAAAGTCCAAACAAAGTTTCGAACAAGAAATTGAGTCTAAAGAACTGATCAAACAACAATTAATCATTCAAGAGAACGAAAACAGTTTGTTTGGGAAAACTACAATTTCCATTGATTCTTGGGTCAAGGGCCGGTCTGAAGGTAAAGATTTCATTTTATATGTCATTGAAGTGTCGAAAACAAGTAGCACAGAAGATGAAACTACTCCAACTGGTTGGATCATTGGTAGAAGATTTAGCCAATTTTATCAATTAAATGAGATTTTGAAACCAGAATATCCACAAGTCAATCAATTACCATTTCCAAAGAAGAAAATTATTTTAAAGTTCCAACAAAAGACTTTAATTGATGAGAGAAGATTACAATTACAAGAATATTTAACAAAATTATTAGAAATGCCTGATGTTTGTCAAAACAAAACGTTTAGAAAGTTTTTAACTACGCGAGATTTCAAACCCGATGGAAGTTCCCAACCTGTCCAAACAGGTCCTGCTCCGTCATTGGGTATGCTGAGAATTGAAGATGCAGCCAACAAGATATATACAGAATTCACCAATGGATTAGAGAAATTTGGTATGGCTGCACCAGGTGCTGCACCACCTGCTACTGCTCCTACACCCACTCCCACACCAATTCCAAACCCACCAACTCCTGCAGCACCAGTCACAACAACAACCACTACATCAGCTGGAGGTGTTACAAGCACAACGACTACGACTATGGTTAACGGTGTCAGCACAACTACTACTACTTCAACACCAGTAGATTCTTCTGACATTTTAGGATCAAATACCCAAACCACAGTGGAAGCTATGCAAAAGGAGTTGGATGATTTGAATGGTTCTTCCAATGTTGATACTCAAAAACTATCAGTGAAACCTGTTACTGATCTTGTCATTGCACTATTTGCATTGAATAGATCTAATACTTGGTTAAGAGGTAAAGCGATCATTGTTGTTTTGCAACAACTATTTGGCAGTACCATTGAAAAGCACATCAAGGAAATGATTGGGTCATATACCACTGAAGACCGTCTTGTTGGGACTATTGATATGATTAGAAACATTTTATGGCCAGATGGGGAATTTATGAAGGCTGGTGTTCCAAGAAGTTTTAAAGACAAGACTAAGACTAAACAAGAGTCTAAAGTTTTATTGGAGACTTTAATGATGGATAATTTTTCTAAAATTGTTGGATCATCTAGTACAAAGACAGCTAGTGCTAGAGTACATGCCATGCTACAAAACGAATTATTGAATACGAATTTGATTTATGAAATATTTGATAAAATATTTGAATTAATCTTTCCAGAGATTAAAGATGAGTTATGAGGTTGGAAGTTACATTATTATTATAGGTTATATATGACATACATTCATTCTGAAGAAGCAAAAACACACACACTAGTGTTGCTATGTTGTAGTATTGATTTTATTGCATGATCTTAATCTTAATGTTAATCAGAAAGGTATTCTCTATAAGAAATAAATTCTTGTGGAACAGCCTTCTGTTTTCTTTTTGCTCTTGCGGCATCTTCCTCTAATAAAGAGAAAAGAATAGCCTTTTTTCTAGCTTCAGCAATCTGTAGAGGACCGTAATGAACTTTACCATCACCTCTTTTGATAGTTTTGAATGATCTTGATGAGATTGGATTCCCATTTTTTGTGACTTTTGAAACATATGATGCTTTTGGTGTAGTGGTAGGTGCAGATGCTCCTGAAGCATCTGGAGCACAAAGTGCAATTTCAATTGTCTCATCCTTCTGATTTGTTTTCTTTTTTCTTCCTCTTCCTTTCTTTCTTTGTTGCTCCATACTATTACCAGAAGGATCTTCAGTATGAGACTTTGATCTTCTTGTTCTCTTTTGCTTCGGTTGCAACACAAGACCATTCAAAGCTTCTTGTTTAAAGGTTGGAGCCTCACCCTTGATTTCAACATTATAGTCATTGCGATGATCGCCAGCATCATTATGACTATCATTATCAGCATCATTATGACTATCATTATCAGCATCATTATGACTATCATTATCATTATCAGCATCACTATCACTATCACTTTGTAATTCAATTGAGGCATCACTATCAATATCTTGTTGTGTTGAATGACTTTTTGGCGTGGATCGTCTTTCATCATCACTATCACTGTCACTATCACTATTATCAGTGTCATTGTCGTCAGTATGGTTGTTTCTATTCCCAGCAGCCTTAATCTCTTGTTCTCTTTGCATATACTCCAGTTCTTCTTCCTTTTCTCGATTCAATCTTTCATATTCCTCATCATATTCTTTAGCAGCACGTTTTGCATCATTGATGAACACTCTTTTCATTTTGTTTAAAAACTCTTCATCTTTAACTCCACCTCTAAGAAGCACATCAACCCAAGTGTAACAACCCATCGTTATAGGATTTTCTCTTGTATTGGGGGAATAATATTCCATAATGTTATCTATTTTTTTCGTCAATTCATCAAAAATAGAAGGAAACCCAATTTTATAATCTATTGTTGGTTGCAGTTTATAGTTGAATTTTTTCTGTTGAGATATGGAATCATATACTTTTCTCTTCATTAGAGTCTCCAATTCAAATCTTAAAGCATGTTCAGGACCCGAATGCTTGTCTTTATGACGTCTTTTTGAAGATGGTTGTGGTTGTGATTGTTCATTCTCATTGTCATTTTGATTAAATAAATTGACAGCTTTTCTTTTGATTTTTTTCTGTTTCAAACTTGTTGTTAATGTTGACGGTAAGCTTGACGATGATACCTTTGATTCATCTTGTTTACCAGATATTATTTCATCAAAAGATAAATTTGAGGCTGGAACTTTATAATTTGCTTCTTCGTTTCTCCAAAACTCCAACAATTCTCTTTTTTCAAACCCATGATATTTTTGCTTGTGCCAACTTTCATCAGGATCATCAACATAATTATTACCCAATTTCTGAGGATCCACTGCGTATTGCGGTTGTAATGGCCAAAGTGTCCATGGTCTTTGTGGGAAATGATGGTTGATCTGGTGCATTATATGAGTGGAGTAGAGATGAACAGCTAGATCTCTTCTGAAGTCTTTTTCATAGTGCTTTAGTAGTTTATGAGCATCTTTCCTTATTTTTCTGTCCAATGAAGGATCATGTTGTTGTTCTTCTTCTGGTTGTTGTTGCTCATCGTCATCTTCTTCGTAGTTGTTGCTATCCATTGTGTATCGTCTTAATCTTGATACCACCACAGTCTCAATTTGTATATCGAATAGACACCAATCAGTATGGTTTCTGGAATATTCAAAACAACAAAAATTTGATGCATCTCGGGAAATCGAAGAGGTATTAAACATGGAATGGGTGGTTATCTGAAGATTATTGTGTGGTGATGGTGTGGTATTATGTGACTATTATGATAATATACTGCTGTAGAATCAATATATCCAATTTAAACCAAACAAAACACATCACATTTGTGGTATAATCCAATATTCATATATTTATCCCTGTGCAACTGGGAATAGTTCCGCATAATAATCAATGTGTCTCCCACTTATTAACCCTCCGCAACTGGGACTCCCACTTTAAAATTCTCAATTTTTTTTTTTTTTTTTTTTTTTTTTTTTTTCAGCGATGTTAAAAAAAATTTATAATCTCATAATCTCATAATCTCATCCTTAATCTTTCAAGAGAATACCAGAATTCAGAGCCGATTCCTCGTCATACTGCGATGCAAGACTATCAAAAGAACTTTCTGGACCTGGCTGTCGAGAGCAAGGCCTTGAGATTCGGCTCCTTCACCTTGAAGTCTGGTCGTCAATCCCCATACTTTTTCAACT
>JAJLVX010000071.1:0-34217 GCA_030564525.1 Liangdongia berthetii | reverse complement strand
AAGATGATGTTAGACAATACGTTATCAGAAGAGAAATTGTCAAGGGTGACAAGAAATACACCAAGGCTCCAAAGATCCAACGTCTAGTTACTCCACAAAAATTGCAAAGAAAGCGTCACTTGAAGGCTTTGAAGATCAGAAATGCTCAAGCTCAAAGAGAAGCTGCTTCTGAATACGCTCAATTGTTGGCCAAGCGTTTACACGATCGTAAGGCTGAAAAGGCTGAAGTCAAGAAGAGAAGAGCTTCTTCTTTGAAGGCTTAAGCGTGTTTGGTTTTGTATAAACTCATAAAATCCATCACAAATAAAGTATTTTAAAAAACTGAAGATTGTAGTTGTGTAAACATGTCAATGATATAAATTAATTATATAAGAATGTCAAATCGTTATCTACAGACTTCATCCAAGCATTTAAATGTTTGTATGTTATAATTATTTATCAACTTTAATGTATGTAAATTATATGTATAAAACTAATGCAGAGTTCTAATAATCTCTAACTTTATCTTAATGTGACTAGTTCTTCCGCACTTGTTGGGTGGATAGCAACAACGTTATCAAAATCAGCCTTTGTAGCACCCATCTTGATAGCAACACCGAAACCTTGTAAGATTTCAGCAGAAGCATCACCAACCAAGTGTAAACCAACAACCTTTTCGTTGGGACCTTGGACAATCAACTTGTAGCTGATTGGTGACTTGTGCTCTAGCATGGCGTAAAACATTGGGGTGAATTTGGCTCTGTATATCTTGATGTCATCTTTACCGTACTTGGCAACAGCTTCTTGTTCAGTTAAACCAATAGAACCGGCTTCTGGATGAGAGAAGACAACACTTGGAACATTGGTGTAATCTTGTTTTTGGTCCTTGAATTCTTCTGGCCCAAACAATCTATTTGATAGCTTTCTACCAGCAGCAATTGCAACTGGGGTAAGTTCAACATTACCAACAACATCACCTAAAGAGTAAACGTTCTTGACATTGGTGTTTTGGTATTCATCAACGACGATTTGTCCCTTGGAGTTCAATTCCAAGCCAATTTCTTCAGTACCAATGCCCAACAAGGACTTACGACCAATAGTCCAAATCAATTCATCAACCTCTAAAACTTTACCAGTATCCAAGTTGACTCTTAGAGAGCCATCAGCCAATTTTTCAACAGACTTCACATTGGAAGTCTTGTGCACATTGACACCACTGTTGACGTAGTGATCAGTGACTGTAGTTTGGATGGAGTCATCAAACTTACGCAAAACGGTTTCACCTCTAATGATTAAATGAGTTTCTGTGTTTAACCCGTTGAAGAACCCAGCGAATTCAACACCAATGTAACCAGCACCAACAATGGCAACTCTCTTTGGTTGGGATTCCAGCTTGAAGAAGCCATCAGAGTCGATACCGTATTCAGCACCTGGGACATTTGGTAGGATTGGTTTACCACCAGTAGCAATCAAGATCTTGTCAGCGGTGTAAGTTTCAGAAGTACCATCCTTCTTTGCAACATTGACACTACCATCCTTGTTAAATTTGGCAAACCCATAGACCAACTCAACCTTTTCCTTGGCCAAGTTTCTTTCGTAGATGCCATTTAATCTATGAACATATGCATCTCTTTTAGCCTTAAAGTACTCCCAGTTGAAGGTCTTTGCCAAGTTTGGATCGACATCAAAGCCGTACTCTTTAGCTTGCTTGATCTTGTCAGCAACTTCAGAAGCATACCACATGACTTTCTTTGGGACACAACCGACATTGACACATGTACCACCGATATCTTTTGCTTCAATGACGATGGCCTTTGCACCGTATTGGGCAGCTCTTCTTGAACTGGCGACACCACCGGACCCACCACCAATGACAAGGTAGTTGTAATGCTTTGGAATAGGGCTCATGCTGCTGTAGTTTCTTCTAATGCAGTGCTTTAACATCTAGGAAAGAATAGAAAAGAATCTATTTTCTGAAAAGATGGTGATTCTTGCTCTTTAAAACTATGGCTGGGCTATTTCAAATCAAAACTCAAATCTGTGAAAGTTCCGGGGGTTAAAAAGCGTTACGTAAGAAACATGCAGCGATGAGCATGATCAATGATTTCACTGATGAGCTATTGATTAGAAATACAAAGAAGGATATGCAATGAATATGTGTATTATTATATAAGTCTAGATAGGAGAGTCTAAACACAGGTACTTCTCTCGAAAGATTGAATATCTTCTTCCTCTTCTTCGGGTTCTGGTTTCTGTACTGTAATTTGTGAGTCTTGAACTGCATGATCCAGTTTGAATGGGTTTGGGAACTCATAAACTAATGAAATCACTAAACAAGAGATTGTGATGACTATTAATGCAACACCATACATGGCACTCACAACTCTGAATGCGCCCCAATTCATTATCTTGAATGTCTGGTCTGTTGCAAGTGCCATGGTGCCCAAAGGGAAAGTCATGGCCCACCATGTCTTTGCTGGTTTATGAGCTCCATATGAAATGCAAGATATGATTGCAAAGAAGGTGAAAAAGAACCCACATGTCTCTAAAACCAATGCTGCCAGCACTGATGTATACTTGAACACTAGACCAATAACTGCTTCTGTGGTAAGATTGTCTGTGGGTATTATTGTAGACCCAATTTGATGTGTCAAAAAGTTTTCCCCAAATAACTGTATGGCAAATGCACCTTGACCTGCAAACCCAATAGGGATGAAAATTGTAAAAGCCGCTTGTTTTGGCGGGATCTTATGGACCAAGTACTTCTGTAAAACAGCTGTTGTTAGCATGAATGATACTGCAATTGCATTCGCCCAATACAAGAATGAAATGATAAGTGTTGATGGTTGCAAAACTCTTGGTAGATCTGGATATATTATTTGACCCCCTGATGAAACAACTGTTAATGTCACAACTGGTAATAACAACGTTGGACCAACATCATTTTCTATAATCTTGGACTTTCTCATCAAGCAAAAGAGTATTATCCAAGCTGTAAATAGTGCAAATAGGTTTGAAATCCACCATAAGCAATAAATAAATATGATAGCTCTGCCATTCCATATAAAATAAATCATATTGATCCAACTTTGGAACCCCATCGCAAAACACCCCAAAAATACATTATATCTCATATCAAACATGACGGTGTAAGCAAACTCTTTATAAAACACCAAATTCAGCGTGAAGAACACTGTATTGATGACTAGTAAAAACGTCGTTATAGCAAACATTATTATACCACATATTCTTAACCATTCAGCCTCATATGGGAAGTTGTATAACACAGAAGAGGTTATACCTGTGCCCATGATGCTAACAAACCATACTGGATGGTAGCTCTTGATGTACGCTTCTTTGTACATTGTATTCTGCTGTGTGTTGTTGTCGTTATGATTCTGATAATATTATTAGTATTATTATTGGTATCTGTTTATTCTCCTAATGTGCTTCATGCTTCATGCTTCATTTTGGCTTTGCTTATTATTATAAGGCACCGGTTAATTAAAGAAAGAAGTTTTTTAGTGTCATCTGCTAAAAGTCCATCTCCGCTGGAATTCCGTTTTCTGCAGTAGTTCGGGCTCCCGCTCCAAAACCCCTAGGCAGGTCTCTTTCAGTTGAACCCCTGGCTACTGGGCGAATATCTCAAACGCCTAGTTAGTTGACGGGGTTTGGAAATTTCAAAGCACGGCTATACTGCGCTTGATGCACCAAACAGAAAAGTTCACAGACCTTAACTTATCATGATTCATTACTAAACGACTCACGACTCACGACTCACTAGTAACCACGGTAAATACTACAAACAGTGGACACCAACAAACTTCAAACTTCAGAGTTTTTCCCCTTGTCAGTTTGACCTAAAATCTTCGCTGTATGTTGGTAGACGCATCATCGGCATCATCATCAACATCGATGTTACTCAAAAAGGAAAATAGTCGTTGATATTCAAATTAGTAGTGATGTATTCATATCATAATCTTTCTTACTACAAGTCCAAGGATCAAAAATTCAGCTAACATTAAAACTCTAATTTACGTTCATTTTATCATTCATGGCATGTCAAAGATATTAATTCTCGAATCAACGTTAAAGAAATCGCACAGCCTTATCATCATGACTATTTACATTTACAGACCCTGGGGCCTCAAAGATAATCTGGTGGCCCGTGGGCCGTGTGGATTCTTCAAAACCTACAACATGTCAGTCAATCAAACTTTTAAGCTGGTGATGATATTCAAAGGAATGCGTATATCAAAGGATTGATTGGCTTAAGCTTGATTATCTCTTCAAATCAAGTTCTCCATCTCAAAAAAAATTTAAGAGCGGTACAATAACTCAGGTAACCCATCGATATAACGATTTATTTTCCATACTCTTTTGGTTGCGGCCATATCTAGCAGAAAGCACCGTTTCCCGTCCGATCAATTGTAGTTAAGCTGCTAACTCTAAGAGCCTGACCGAGTGGTGTAGTGGGTGACCATACGCGAAACTCAGGTGTTGCAATCTTTTTACTTGGAAGTTGGAAGCTGTTGATTGGTTGAGTTGAATATGATGAACTGAGAACTCTAGTATTTATAGTATTACATATATGCTTCATTTGTTGTTTGATATTAAGTTGAAAAGTTAATATTATTATGTATATTGCACAGTATTTTAGAATTACAATGCAGTTTGAAAAAAATTAGGACCTGGTTAGAAAGACTTTAGTCTGATTTTTGATATATTTAATAATTAAATTAGATATACTTCGCTATTTTGTTCTAACTGCTGTTCAAGTTTTACTAAGTCTAATATTTTGGCGCTTTATTTCAATGCTGCGCTACCTCGCCTTACTAGCTGAACTAGTACACTAGCATTAACAAAATCAAATATTTAATATATATTCATTAGAAAAATTGATCAAAGTTGTGGTTATAACTTGTAAGTTCCAATACAGGGAAATCATAAATCATTTCAAAAACCAAATTAAAACAAAGTGAATACTAAACACTCATTCATAATTCATTACAACAAGAATGGAACCAAAACAGCAGTACCAGCCAATAAAAGAGTATTACTTATACTTTTACCAGCATAGTTAAATTTATTGTTGAAAACACCAGCAGCACCATTTGTACTGGAAACTTCAGTGGCTGTTGAGCCAACTGAAGATGTACCACTAGAAGTGACAGTACGAGTTGTTGTAGTGTATCTATGGCCATTTGCAGCATAACCCCAACCCCAGTAATAGATGAGACCACCAGCACCGTTGTAACCATAACCTCTATAGTTGTAGTTGTTGGCACCATTTCTGTTGCCATTTCTGTTACCATTATTGTTGTTATTGTTGTTACCATTGTTGTTATTATTGTTGTTATTATTACCGTAACCATTACCATTGCTGTTGCTGTTGCTGTTGCTACCCTTGGTTCCTGAGCCAGATGAACCCTTAGTACCTGATGATCCTGATGATCCTGATGAACCACTAGAACCACTAGAACCACTGGAACCACTAGAACCACTAGAACCACTAGAGCCACTAGAACCACTAGAACCACTGGAACCACTAGAACCACTAGAACCATGAGAACTGCCAGAACTACCAGAACTATGAGAACTACCAGAACTATGAGAACCACCAGAACTGTGACCACTAGAGCCTCTCTTTTGTTCTATATTGAATCCCAAGTCACTGGCGGGTATGAGATTGTTGTCGTTGTTTTTGTTTTCTTGAGGTAATATGACTGCGTTGACAATCAGTATGAAGAGGGTTGTTATTGGATAAAGGATTGAAAGTTTCATTTTTGCGTATACGGTATGTGAAAGGTATATTTTGATGGAGAGTATCTCTTCAATAAGGTGCAAATGCAGTTAGTTATATAGGACTGTATGAAAGGTAATTACCGCCGTAAATGAGGTTCAACAATTAGAATTTAGATTTAAGAATGCATATTTGATCATTTCGATGTGTTGTTCACAGCCCAGGCCCCAGAAAAAAACTTTCATGCACGAGAGAGTTTATGATATGAGTCTGAGTCCTGACTGACTGTAGTCGGCTTCAGCCTCCATCATTCAACAATAATAAGCCATCTCTTTGATAAGATAATAGATTATGGAGTCATTTGTTTAGGTTCATGTAGGGATGCGTATGATGGTTTAATTGCTAATTGTTATTAGTTAAGTATAAGAGGCTTGTCGTTTCCCTCCCTTACTATCATTAACTAAGGCGCGCTTATAAACTGCCAATGCTTCATGAGCTTGATTCGACAGTATCCGCAGTATACCAACGTTTAGCCTTTTCAATTCACTTCTCCCTCATACTGATTTATACTTATTACTGTCAACATATACAGCTTTGAACATCATTAATCAACACCTTCTTTATTTTTGTTGTCATTCATGTTTGATCATGAATAAACTGTACTATTAATGCGCCTCAGTGCTTTGGGGTGATAGTAGTAACTGCTAGCGTAGTAGGAGAAGAACAAAATTACTCGGAAATTGGCATGTTCCTAGATCGTATGTTCACAAATAAATTATAAACAGCTCAATGTTGTTTGCAGAGTACTCTTATTAAGTTCACTTATAAATGGTTTATACTTACGTATAATATAATTCATGATCAGAGTTTGAACTTTGAAGTGTGATGATAGCACACTTGTGTACGTGTACGTCTTCTATTTTATTTTTTGGATTTCTGATTTAACCACAAGCTTAATGTCACTGATAGATCATAGGATTACTGCTATTGTTGACTTTCACTTTACTACTTCTAAGTTCTTCATGTCAGTTCTACTCCAGCAAAGATCTAAAGTTATGATTTAAGATAAATCACAAAAAGGGGAATGATGATTGTATAGTGGTGAGAACTACAGTAGCTAACCAGATATGATAATAGCAGCAACTATGTATGTAAACCTTGTTTGGATAATTGCTCTATGATGGTTGCTCATGTTCCCACGAGAACATTATCAACAGTGTATATTCCTAGCACCTGTGATCACTTATATGGAGATCAAGGATAATTAATCAACACTAAACATGGTTTCAGGTACTCGTAAGAGAGGTAAAGTCACTACGACTCTCATCGCTCCTGCCTTGTCAAAAGTCAAAAGTCAAAAGATAACTTATAAGTCTACAATAAAGAGATCAGAGATCTTATAAGTTATAATCTTGAATATAATGTATAGACTATAGAATCTTTTATCTATTCAATACAAAAGAAGTGAAATAACACCCAAGATAGAAGATCCAGTAAACAAGCTTGGTCCTATTCCTAAACCTTTATCAGTGGAAACTACATCAATAGAAGTGGATAAATTATAATGAAGTAGTGGTGGTGGCTTCAGACTTCAGATGCATATTCTCCACTGGTTAAAGCAGTGGATAACACATTGGTTGCAGCAACAGTCAAAGAAGTTTCAGTGTTGATAGTAGACCGAGACATGATTGGACTTCGATTCTAAGACGAATCACGATTATTCATAATGAAAGAACCACAACTGGTTATGAATAGTTAGCAATGGCATAATACTCACCATTCCAGGCAACAGAGTACATGTTAACCTGAATCCTGAATCCAATCAACCTGGGCTGTCTAATAGAAAACCATCAGCTTCAAATTATTACAACGTCCAAGTGACACTAGTGTTCATAATCAATACACCTTACGACGTTAAATATTACCAGTTAAAAATCATTTCATTCAGCCAATTAAACACCAATATTATTTATTATAGCTAATTATATTTGGACTCAATAAAGCCTTGCAATGTTTTATCATCATCTCCAAATACCAACTTATCACCTTGAACAAACTGACCTCCAGCAATTTTCTTTGCTAAATCTTCCTGTGATCCAAGTTCACTAGGAAATGAAACATTTCCTGAAAATTCAAGATCTTGAAACTTTGCGTTCATCATTTTCTTCATCTCATCAAAATCATCAAGGATAGTACTTCTTGTTTGCATGCCTATCAACTGTGGCCAAAAGCCAAATTTACCAAGCTTCCTATTCCTTGTTCTATCAGCATCAGCAGCACTTTCTGTTTGAATCTCACCATACTTCTTTCTTGAAAACTTCACTTCAGCCTCCACCTTTTCGTCAATCTCCTCTAAATGCTGACTGTTTGAAAGACCAAAGTCTATGAAACAGACTTCAAACAAGCATTCATCAGACCCTTTATTTCTCTTAAAAAAGACATTGGATCCCTTAACATCATTGTGTGATGAGCCACCAAGATTAAACATTATGATGCCATGCCACAACATCTCAGCAAGCTTTCTCATCTCATCAACATTTCTAACATCTTCTTTATCACACTCTTCAAACAATTTATAACCTTTCGCAGTCAAATTATCAACATAGATGGAAAATCCTTCAAGACCCTCAACATTGCTTTTACCACCACTTGCCTTTGGGAACTTTTCACATTTAAACTTTGGAAGCATACGTGCTTCACCTTCACCTTGATTTTCAGAAACCTTCAATGTATAAGTATAACTGTAGTTATGTAGTTTTGGAATCACCTTATTAAGGCGATTGACCTTCCCATATTCCTTATAAATGAAAACTTCATTTTTAAACATCAACATCATGGTGTAAAAAACCGCTTCTATGGAAACCAACATTTTGGGGTTTTCCAAATTCCATTCACTTGATCTTAGTGTATCATACACCTTCAAAATTATGTCATCGTTCATCTTTGCAACAACTGATAAATACTTACCACTCTCATCACCTTTAATTAGTACTAAGTTTCGGTCCTCCAACATTTTAATTCTCACACCGGTCTCACCATTTAAGTAATCTCTTGTGGCTTCAATTTCATTTTTTATTCCACGTTTATAAACAAGATTCATACCGTCCAAAAGGGATTGTGACTCTTCAAACCAATCCGTACCTTCAAAGTGATGAGGTTTGAAAT
Source organism: Liangdongia berthetii (assembly GCA_030564525.1). Taxonomy (NCBI): domain Eukaryota; kingdom Fungi; phylum Ascomycota; class Saccharomycetes; order Phaffomycetales; family Wickerhamomycetaceae; genus Liangdongia; species Liangdongia berthetii. The sequence goes on along the minus strand of JAJLVX010000071.1, from coordinate 25,330 downwards.
TCTCCGTAATAGAAACGTCAAATCGCTGCTTACCAACAACATCAAAAAAGCAAACTGCGAATCATAACCGCTAGTGTAATGTTCTCATAAGGTGTAAACTTATCTAACTTCCGAAGAGCATCAATGAACTTCCTTCCAGGACCTTCAGCACTAATAGCAGCACCACGCTCTTTAAAAGATAAACCTGCTGTTTCTTCCAATTCTTTATCGATTCTGTAGCACTTCTTGATGAATTGAAGTATCTTTTTCCCCATTGGTTCAGGCTGTTCATCTCCGTTTTGTTTGACCCTGGCATCTTTATTATATACAACTTCAACTTCAAGATTCTTGAATTCCAATATATGACGACCATTACCATCAAGTCTGAACCGAAAATATTGATTTTCAACGGGAATACCACCTCTCTCCAAGGTCTCAGCCATCTCTTCCAAACTGATAGTCATGCTTTGGATGTGTTCCCATGGGAACTTCACAAAAAAACCCACACTTTCACAAAGGGTGATTTGTCCAACAGAGCCTGTCATCAACGATTGGGTAAAGTTTTGGTGGATCGCCAGTAGCAAATCATTTGCAACAGAGCGATAGGCCCAAAGACCTTTCAAAGTTTCGTTTTTCATAACGGTTTTCTTTAATCTTCTTTTCAAAGACCTGAACGACTTAATCAATTCCTTATGTTTGTACTCAAAACATATCAAGACATGATTTTTGTCACTCTCATATCTAATAACGCCGTCTGGTCTACTTTTGAGCAAGTTTGTTTTCTCTTCTTCTTTCACTTCTTCTTTCTCTTCATGTTGCTGTTGCTGTTGCTGTTCCTCTTTTATCTTTTCTTTAAACTCATAAGGAATTGTATATTCCAAATCTGTGATAGGAATTTGTATAGCAACTTCACTGACAAGAAACTTACATAATGAACCATATGCAGCTCGGATAACTACTTCTCGGCCTCCAACCGTTTCCAAATTTGCCATGGCATTGAAATCTGCTAAATTAAAGAATCCTGATTCAATACAACATGGAATTTTATTGGCATGGGAATCTAATCTCATAGGTGATATATTTAACTTTCCTTGTATTGAATGGAAAAATAATCTTGGAATGTAACGTTGAAGGTCAGATTGCTGTCTTGGATCTTGAACACTAGACTTGTGTGTTGACTGCATGGACTGGGTTACATTCTGAGTAGCACTTTTAGTGCCACTTGTTCTTGCTAGTGTTGTTGTTGTCTTTTGTCTTTTGTTTGTGGATCCTGAATTCCCAGTGTCTGTTGCACTCCGCTTTGGGATTGGAGGTGGTGGGGGCATTGATTCAATGTCACTTCTGTGATTACCAGCTGGAAGTGTTGATTCAATGTCACTTCTGTGATTACCAGCTAGCAAGATTTGGTGGATGGAATGATGTGCCATGAATCTATCTCTTAGTAAATTGAACTGGACAATCACATTGTCAATATTTCTTTTTGAGAACCATTTCTTGAACTCTTCTTGTTTGCTCTCATAAACATCCAATGTTACCTCAAATATAATATCTTTAAACTCATTGGTCTTCATTAAAACAAATCTTTCACTGAACGACTCAAGTTTAAACGTTCTTGTTTTATCGGCACCAACTGGTACTGTTAATAATTTGTTGAAGAACTTCTTAACTTGTGTAGTAATGATGTTTTTAGCTTCTTCACGTGTAGGAGCTTCCAATCGATGAGGGTCCTGTTGACTACTCATGTTTGTAATTCAGATGAATGTAATGGTAGTTGTGTATTTTTAAATCATCCCCTAAAGTTACCCTTCCGAAAGAAGGAGAGCCCTTTGATCATATATCATTTAACATTGCCCTTCCGTTCCGGGTAGGTAAAGAATTTTCATCTGCACCATAACACGCGCTCAAAATTAATTCTGCAGAGCTTTTATTAATACTATTTCTTATACGAAGAAGTTTCTTTTAATTGGATGCAGAACAAATATATTGTACGTCGTTCTTTTATTTCAGTATATGTATTATGAATATTAATCTCTGACAATTTCTTTTTTAGAAGAAGACAAATCATGAGTTTAATTGATGAACCAAACACAAACAACTCCATCATCAGGGTCTTTATAGTTAGACATGGACAAACTGATCACAACGTTAAAAAGATTTTACAGGGTCATCTGTATGTCTTTCAAAATTTTTGGTACGTAGCGCTTTAATTAACTTTTTTAGTGACACTGAATTGAACGATGAAGGTGTATCTCAAGCAAAGCTCGTGGGCTCCAGATTTGCCTACTTACCAGTTGATGTCATATTTTCAAGTGATTTAAAGAGATGTCAAGTCACTGCTAGATCAATACAACATGCATTGATCCATCCTGTCGATATCGAGTATACCCCCAACTTGAGGGAACGCAGCATGGGTGTCATTGAAGGTATGCATGTTGATGATGCAGTGAAATATGCTCAAGAACATGGTAATGGGAAGTCCTTTAGAGAGTTGGGTGAGGGTACTCATCCATTCTTAAAAAGACTTCAAAAGGAGATTAATAGAATATTGGAGGCTAGTGAAAATTATAAGAATATTGTTCTTGTGTCACATGGTGGTACTATTAGAACCATACTGAAATTGTTGAATTATACCAAAGATATTGTGGTTTATAATACTTCAGTAACTGCAATTGATTTTGATAAGAAGGACTTTAACAAGTTTGAAATTTTGAAAGTTGGTGATACTAAACATTTGGGTGAAGGTAAATTCAAGGTTAATGACACTCGTGTTAGATAAGTTATAGACTATAGATATATCGATGTTATGAAAGGAGCTGGAACTCTTTTTAAATAGAGATATAGATGGATATTTAAGACTATTATTAAAGTGTAGATGCATTTATAAATTTATGAGTCTATTGAAAGTCTCATTGAGTCTCTCAAATGGTCGCAGTCTCGGTCTAGGTCATAAATTTGGGTCTTATCGTGATCCACAATTTTTTGATCAGTCATTATTAATGAAAGATTTAAAGATTCAGTCATAAATACAAAACTATATAGCATAGCTATAAGAAGTACATATAAATATAATAAAAATGTTCACTGGTATTGTTGAACTTATTGGTGAAGTTGCTGAATTTCAAGAACTAGATAAAACCAGTTCAGGTGGTAATGGTGTGTCTCTAAGCATCAAGAACGCTGGTGCAATCTTGAAGGATTGTCATATTGGTGATTCAATTGCAATAAATGGTACTTGTTTGACTGTGACTGAGTTTGATCAAACAACATTCAAAGTTGGTATTGTGCCAGAAACTTTGAGAAGAACTAATTTGGGTGAATTGAAAACGGGTGATAAGGTTGATTTAGAAAGAGCTGTTGGTGGTGATGTTCGTTTTGGTGGTCATTATGTCCAAGGTCATGTTGATACCATTGCTACTATTGTTGCTATTGAACCAGAGTCCAATGCTTTGAATTTCAGCTTCAAATTGAGAGATTTGCAATATATCAATTACATTGTTGAAAAAGGGTTCATTGCTATTGATGGGGTTTCTTTAACTGTTACTCATGTTGATCATTCAACCGGTATTTTTGGTATCTCAATGATTAAACATACACAAGAAGCTGTTATTATTCCATTGAAACCAGTTGGTGGTCATGTTAACATTGAAGTGGATCTAACTGGTAAGTTGATTGAAAAGCAAGTTGAACTACAACTACAGAATCAAATTGGTAATGAAAGTTCACCATTAGTGAAACTAATTGAGAACATTATAACAAAAAAGCTTGAAAACATTAAATAATCATGATAAAAAATGAGCAATGATGAAGAAGTAGCTAGAGCTGCAATCTGTAATTTTCAGTTGTTGTTGTTGTTGTTGTTGATGTATTGTTTCTTTAAAACGGTATATAACGCTAGACTATTATGCTTTACTCTCAAAGTTCTTCTGCATGAAGTCCCTGTATTCCTGATAAGTTGCTTCTGATTTGATGCCTTGATATCTGGTGACTTTAATATCATCCAAACTAATTGAACCGCCAGTAACCCCTGCTTTAGCAACCAGATGCTGTAAAGTTTGTTCTTTATTCCAACCTTGCTCCTCTGCAACGGATGGTAAGAAAGTAGCGCTGTATTCCTTACCATGCTTAATAAAGAAGATTCTAATACCATGCTTTCCAATAACCCAATCAAGTGGATCTTGGACTGATTCAAATTCCTTCAACAATGTGATGCTAAATACAATATTAGTTTCATATATGATGTGAGAAATGAAGAATGGTTCAACACATACTGGACAGTCAATTGTGGTAATTCATCCAATGTAATTGGTGTGAATCTGTAATCGTCAAAAGCGCTAAACCGGTTAGTTAATCAGTGAGAAAATGGCGTATTCCCAATCAATCAATGTAAATGAATCAGGGAATAAAGGGTTGAAAAGAAAAGCACTTACGCAGTCAATGAGTATTGTGGGACCCCAGAATCTAAGGACAATGGACTGAATGTACCAATACACCCTCTTAACTGGGTTTTGTCATGTCTGTCTTGGATATTCCATGTCACAAAAAGTGGTGTCTTTTCATCTTTAACATAATCACCAAACTTCCTTTTGAAATCTTTTAGTTTGAGCTCATCCCTGTTTGATTTGTTCTTTAGGTGTGATTCTAAGACGTAAAATGCGTATAGGGCATAAGGAGATGGTGCCATTATGGTAGATATTGACTTTTGGTTTTGATTCTTGAGTGTGGTTGATGAGTTAAAGGTGATAGAAATGATAAGAAGATGGGTATTACAAAGAGAATAATGGAATAATAGAATACTATCCTGGTACGCACCACATGACATGAAATATTTTGTTACAGCCACTCGTCACGTGCGGATTGACAGAAAGTGTGAGTCTCGACTTTCTGGCAAAAAGTGTGTTCAAGTTAAACAATGTTGACAAGTTGGCATTTATCTTGACTTTTGTTTGTTTGTTTGTTTCTTTGTTTAATAATAAGGTTGATTGTTCAAGAGTCAACTCAAGATGATTAGCATACACACAATGAACTTCTACCTGCTGCTTTTTGTCACTGCGGTCTTTGCCCAAGGGTTCTACAAGAAAACTGATGTTTTGGAACTAGATACAACCACCTTTGATGATGTGGTTTTCAACACCAACCATACAACCCTAGTGGAATTCTATGCACCATGGTGTGGTCATTGTAAGGCCTTGAAAGAGAACTACAAGAAAGTCGGGTCCACTTTAAAGGATATTGTCCAAATTGCTGCTGTTAACTGTGATTATGCAAAAAATAGAAAGTTATGCTCAAAATATAGAATTGAAGGATATCCGACCATTCTTGGCTTCAGACCACCAAAGATCAATTTGGATAAACCTGAGCCAAAGAACAGATATGCTCATGCTAGTGAAAAATTCCAAGGTCATAGAAAAACTAAGGCTATTGTTGATTTTGGTGTTGCCAGAATTAAAAACTATGTTAAAAGAATGATCACTGAAGAGAAATTACAAAACTGGTTAACTGGTCCAATTGCTTCTTCAAGACCAAAAATTGTTGTCTTTACAAAGAGAGATACTCTGTCTCCATTTTTGAAGGCAATGGCCATTGATTATTTGGGTGCGGTTGATTTCGCATATTTCCCAGTCAAGGAAAAACACGTTAATGTTTATGAAACTTACAATATTGACCCTTCTAAGACAAAGGCTACTCTGATGTATTTCCCAGCTAATTCTTCTGAGGGTATCAAGTATGATGACGCATTGACTAAAGAAGGTATTGTCAAGTTCTTGGGTGAGTTTGAAGAGTTGAAGGAAAAGACTGCTGAAGTTTTGGATAGACAGCTTTTCTTGGACAGAGTTGCAAAGGGTGAAAAGGTTAAGAAGATTCACAAGAAGTCTACACCACCTGTCAAAGATGAGCTGTGAGTTAAAAAAGAGGATATGATTGGTTTTAATTGATATTCAAAAGAGAACGATAAGAGATTTATCAGCTATACATAGGAGTTCTGTATTAATACATATGATTTTGTAATTTTATAAGTTTTTAGTTGCAAGTTGGTTGTTACCATATTATCTTGGCTATATATCGCAGCTATAAATCAGTAATTTTTAATGCTCAAGTAAAATATTAATTGAATGCGTCATTTAAGCTTAAATTGAAATAAGCCACCCGAAATGAAAGTTCAAAGTAGTAGTGTATGTGGAAACAGTAATTAAATCGACTCAATGCAAATGTAATATTCTATAATAATCCATCATCCTTGGCCTATATTCATGCCATTATCCACAATACTAGAGTCTACTGTCTACTGTCTGTAAATACAATAACCTATAACCTATAACCAAATCTCAGATCTGTTAAATTTTAATACTGTAGCTCTAACTAGTCAATGAGAACCAATGGAGAATTTCTACCTTGAGGCTCGTGAAGTTTTTATCAACAAACTGGTTAATTGAACAGAACTCTAGACTCTGAGTATTACTGATGTTTGTAATTAAATTTAATCCACGGACCATTTATAATAACAGCCCAATCAGCTATCATACCAAATATCATGTATACCGCTTAAATATTCATATAATAAACAAACTTTTCATAACATCAAATCCCTGAACCAAATCATCGCGATTTAATCTTAAGAACACTAACTTTGTAAACTCAGTTCCACTCAAGTCGTGTTTTCCATCTTCAATAATTGATCTCTGAAGCTTCTTTCACGCAGAAGGGATTGTATTACCCAGGCACAAAATTTTTAGAATGGATTGTTTCTTGTTCATTGGACCAGAACCCAGAACCTGTCATAACTCATAAATAGTCTGTAGTTTGTGAGTTGTATTATAGATAATAGTCAAAAACTTCCAGAATTCACACATATCACAATTCATTGTTCAAAGATTTATCTTCATATCTTGATGAAATATTCTCCATATTCTCAAAGGATTTTAGGGTTCAATCAAGAGGGATGTCCAAAGTTCAAACTCCATACTCCATACGCCATACGCCATAAGTTATAACTCATAACAGAAAATCCAACAACACATTCTCTAATCTCTGTAAGTAAACCAACTTTGTTGATCATGCTAGTATGTAGTGCTAATACCCGCGAATCCGTTTTATAATTTGGTCAGACCGGGTAAATTAGTTTTAAAAATCTTTGCCGACAATTCAATACTACTGATTCCTGAACCAGTGTGTATTTGGCTTTATTTAAACCACAAAGAGATAACAAAGAATAACAATGATCACTAAATACTTCACAAAGGTTGTTGTGAAATTCAATCCACTAGGCAGAGATGGTAAGAATGCACCGTTTCATATCCATATTGTTAAGCTAGTCCATCGTGTTTAACAGCTTATTCTTCTAGGTAAATCTGCAAGAGTCTTTCTATCAATGATTCCACCAAGTGTCAAGAGTACATGCAGCATTGACAATGAAGTTCTGACTGCTTCATCCACACATAAGCCAATAGTGAAGGTGACATTCAGTATGTTGTTTGCGGTGTAATTCATAGCTCGCATTATTAACTAACAATTTTTTTAGAGGATAAGCAAAGTTTGGAAGTTGATCCAACACAAAAGACTTTTAAGGAAATTGAACAATTGTTAGATCGTCACTCTAGAGTCTTACAAACTAAAGAGTCTATTGATAACGCTTAGATGTATATTTTTGGTCTGCTTGTAAATATAGAATGATATAATGAGATTTATAGAATTTATTTCTTCCCTGTTGTAGCTGTGATTATCACAAAAAAAAAGAGATTTATATATGATTTTCTATGTAGAGTTGAATGGTGTCATGAATAACTGTCTATATACATATTATATACCCACTATTACCACTAGTTTAATGAATTCATCTTGAATATCAGCCAAAATCAAATCTGTTGTGAAAACCAAATTTTTGCTGCTCATCGCTAAACAAAAAATTTTAGACATCAAAATTTAACAAAGAATATAAACACAACAAGAAGGAACAGAAGAAGAATATACAACATGGCCAAGAAGCATTTGAAACCACAGTTCCACGATGACTACGATGAAGATGACTTAGAATCATACCTGCAAAACGACCATCAGGATCCAAGCGATGACGATGATGATGAGCTATCAACACTTTCTTTTGGTGCTTTAAAGTCTGCTCAGAAACAAATGGATGATGAAGATGCTAAAACTAAAAAGTCCACAAAGAGTTCCAAGTCAAAATCCAAGAAATCCAAAATCATTGTTAATGAGATTAAACGTCATGAATCCTCAGATGAAGAAGACCAAAGTGGTGGGTTTTTTGAAGAAGATGGTTATGATAATGACAGTGATAGTGATAGTGATAGTGACAGTGATGATGATAATAATAAGAATAATGGTAGACGTCATAATAACAACAAGAACAAGAAGAAGAGTAAGCATGCACCAACTGAGACTTCTGCTAAAAAGAGACCAGGTAAGATAAGGCAAATCCCAGGTTTAGAGGCACCAAGAGCCCAAAGTAGTTTATACCAAGATATCAGATTTGATACTGCATTGGGTAAAGCTGATTTGCAGCGTGTGCGTAAGGACTACAAGTTTTTGGATGAATATAGAGAAAGTGAAATCAAGGAAATCCAGGGGATGTTGAAAGATCCGAAAATGAAGAAGAAGTTGAGTCAACGTGAGATTGAAGATATGGAATATAAGGCTAAGAGTTTGAAGTCTAGATTGGATACTTTGAAAAACAGAGATTTAGAAAAAGAAGTTTTGAAGAAATATAAACAAGATCATAAGGGTGAGGGTCAATATTTCTTGAAGAATAGTGAAAAGAGAAAGATTATTCAAAAGTTCAAGTATGATAACATGAAAGCATCTCAAAGAGAAAAGGTTATTGAAAGAAAGAGAAAGAGAAGATTGGGTAGAGAATTCAGACAACTGGAGTTTAACAAGCCAAGAGATTGAGCTTTCTACTACTGTGTTAAATTACTTACTACTTGATAGTAGATTCTCATGTTGTGTAGCAACACATCTATGTACATTAATGCGTGTTATTATATCATTAAATAATATTATATGGGTAATACTATTAATAGTAGTAATTAATACGTAATATCTTTCTTTCTTATAAGTTGAAGAATAATCATGGTTCTCTCTCTTCAATTCCAAGCATCCTAGCTTTATCTTGTTTATTTGGATTCCTTTTCCTTAGCTGGTTCTTCTTTAGCAACTGGTTCAGGAGCAGCAGCTTCGGTGGTTTCAGTAGCAGCTGGCTTTTCTTCTTGCAAATTGATGTTTTCGTTTTGCAACCAATCCTTCAAACTACCAACATAGTCACCCAAGTGCTTGTAACCGGCCATTTGGGCCAATTCAGCAAAGGCGTGTGATCTAACACCAGCCACACAGTAGAAAATCATCTCCTTGTCTTTATCTGGCTTTTCAAATTGGAAAACCTCCTTGAACTTTTCTGGGGAAAGATCCCAGGCACCTGGAGTGGTTATGTATGGGACGTTGATGGCGCCTGGAATATGGTATTGTGCGTATTCATCTGGTTCTCTAACATCAACCAAGATCTTGTTTGCATCTGGGTGTTCAACAAGTTTTTTGATCTCTTGATAAATGTAGATTTTTGGTGGTTCTAATTCAGTAACTGTCTTGGCTGGTTTCTTTTCTTCTTCAGTTGGCTTTTCAGCTGGCTTTTCAGTTGCAGTGGAGTTAAATCTTAATTGGGTGATTCTGATTTGATTATGGTTATCGAGTAATGTTACTCTTTTGGTGAATTGGGTTGCTAAAGATTGGGAGAACAAAGCAGTAGAGTAGTTGTTGGAACGCAATGGGCGTAAAGCACCAATGGCAGAACGTCTCACGGAGTTGATAACGTTAGACTTCAACATTGCTTATAATGTGTGTTTCTTCCTTTCTTGATGTCTTGATATCGTTGTTGTTTATGGCTCTTTTCTGGAATGAACCCTCCTCCTTAATTTTTTCTGATCAAAAATGTGGTTGATGATTTTTCTTCAAATTCCGACTTGCCCGTTTCTCGACTGAAACGGAAACTTACGAGGGTATTTATATGCATGGTGGTGCATAGCGATGCGTACTAATGCTCAAATTGCATTAGTAAACCCGATTAGGACAAAACTACAGATGATACATCACGACTAACATTTTTATTACTGTTTTGGGAAGTCAACATCATTTTAATCCAACTTTATTTACACTTTCACTTCTCAAATTGGAAGTCTAGCCCATCCAACCAATCACACCGCTACAAAACCATTTGGAAGGATTTTAATATCATCCATCGATCGATATACTCTTCTCATTGTTCAATTAGAGAAATAAAATTAGCTCACTTGTCTACTTTGTCTTGCTTCTAATTCAATCCCAACAAATTAAGTCACAATGTTCCCAACTTCTATCAGAGCTTTCCAAAGATCAGTCGTCAGATTAAACGCTGCTGAAAAGTCCCACGGTGGTAACTCTCTAGCCAAGTGGATCTCCTATTACATTGGTATTGGTGTCTTGCTAGGTGGTGGTGCCGCTTTGTTGTGGAAAGCTAACCAAAACAACAACATCCAAAAGTCTTTCCAAAAGGTCAAGGACACTCAAGTTCAAAAATAAGTTTGTTGATTTGTTTGCTTGAATGAATGAAATCATATATAAATAAAACACTTCTCCTTTTCAATTCAAATTCATAAAGTCATATATATCACATTTTTATATTCAATGTAAGAAAGAAAAATGATTTTCCAATGTATTCCCTATGATTGAAGTATTTATGCTCGTTGCTTGTTAATGTGTCTGTTAGATCTATGTCTCTTGTTGATCTGTTGGTTAATCTTGACGTTTGAATGTTGGACTCTGGAGTAAAAGTTGTGTATCTTGGTGACTCCATGTCTTTGTTTTATGTTTTCATAGATTGATCATATCATAGACGGAGTATCACCAACTCACAGTAGTACTTATTTTTGAAGTTGTCTTGCTCTTTCAGCTTCATATAATAGTAATACTCACCTAGTCATATTCACCTACGGAACACACTTTTCATTTTGTTAAAATCTTCAGGAAGAAACCCCTGATCTTATCTATTACATATATAAATAAAACAATAGAAAATATGGGGTATGCCCCTCAGTTTAATACCCATCTCAAATACTTCACTTGTCCCATCTAAATTTTAGATCACCCGATTTTTTGGCGTAGCGCAATTTTTCAGATCCCGACGCGGTTTGACGACGCATTCGCGGAATTTTGGAGTTTGAATCACCACTTTTAGACAAGGAAAATGAGGACCCTCAGCAGCGGTGCAGCACAAATAAAAATCAGACCACACGCAAGTAATACCATACTGCTTTCTGATTGAAGCTTGAACAATGCCACAAGTGGATAGCATACCCAATGGACCTGACACGATAAGGATTCTTATTACAACGGACAACCATGTTGGTTACAACGAAAGCGATCCTATCCGTGGCGATGATGCCTGGAAAACATTTGAAGAAATCATGTATATAGCGAAGGACAATGATGTTGATATGGTTTTGCAATCTGGTGATTTATTCCACATCAACAAACCTTCAAAAAAATCGTTATATCATGTTATGAAAACATTAAGAAGAACTTGTTTTGGTGATAGACCATGTGAATTGGAATTATTAAGTGATCCATCATTGGTCTTTGATGATGGGTTCAACAGTGTTAATTATGAAGATCCAAATTTAAACATTTCACTACCAGTTTTCAGTATTAGTGGGAACCATGATGATGCTTCAGGTCAAGGTTTGCTATCACCATTAGATTTGTTGAACGTTAGTGGATTGATCAATCATTTCGGTAGAGTGACACAGAGTGATGACATTAACATTACACCATTATTATTACAGAAGGGTATAACAAAATTAGCAATGTTTGGTATGGCTAGTGTCAGAGATGAAAGATTGTTCAAATCCTTTAGAGATGGGAAAGTGAAGTTCAACTTACCCTCATTAAGAACAGATGAATGGTTTAATTTAATGGCTGTTCATCAAAATCATTCTGCACATTCAAACACCGCATATTTACCAGAGCATTTCCTTCCAAGTTTTTTGGACTTGGTCATCTGGGGTCATGAACATGAGTGTATCCCATACACTGTCCCAAATCCAGCAGCAGGCTTTGAAACATTACAGCCAGGATCTTCAGTCGCTACATCATTATGTGAAGGTGAAGCTATTGAAAAAAAAGTTTTCATCTTGAATATCAACAAGCTAGATTATAGTCTTGAAGTTATCAAATTGAAAACTGTGCGTCCTTTCAAAATGTTGGAAATTTCATTGGCTAGCTTTTCCGAACTAAGGCCTGGGTTGGCATATAAGACTCCTGTATCTCAATTCTTGATTGAACAAGTTGAAAAGTTAATCGAGCAGGCTAATAATGAATACAAGCAAGAAAACCCGGACTCTGATACGTTGCCATTGCCATTAATCAGATTAAGAGTTGATTATTCAGGTGGGTATGAAGTGGAGAACCCAAGAAGATTCAGTAATAGATTTGTTGGAAGAGTTGCAAACATTAATTCTGTTATTCAATTTCATAGAAAAAGTTCCAATGCAGGCAACAAAAGCATCAAAATGAAATTATCAAATGATAATGCAGACGATGACGAAATTAATGAAAATGTCCATGTGGAAACATTGGTTAACAATTTTTTGAAAGCTACAGAATTATCATTGTTGCCTGAACAAGGTTTGAATAATGCAATTAAGCAGTTTGTTGATAAAGAAGATAAGAGTGCTCTAAAAGAATTCATTGAAAACGAAATGACTAATGAGATGAAGATTCTAATGAGTAATCATGATTTAAACACTGAAGATGACTTCAAAAAGATTTTGAAGAGCATTAAAAAAGAGAGAGAAGCTTCACAATCTCCTGAAACACAAGGAAAGGAAAAAGAAACACAGAAGGAAAAACCAACCAAGAAATCCACAACTTCTTCAAGATCCAAACCTAAATCTAATGAAGTTGTCATAGATTCTGATGAAGATTTTAGTATGGAAGAAACCACACCACCACCAAAAGCAGCAACAAGATCTAAGCGAGCTGCTCCAAGATCCACTAGATCAGCAAGATCAAAAAAGAATGTTCAAGTTGTTAACTCTGATAACGACGAAGATGATGGTTTTGATGCACAAAATGTAATTTCTGATTCAGATGAGGACTTTGAAGTTGTTAATAGCCCAAAAGAAGATAATGAAAGTGTTGGAGATGGAGGTAGTGATGTTGATGATGAAGAGGATGTTCAAGTTATTGAGAGTCCACCTCCAGCTACAAAGACTCGTGGTAAGGGTACAAGAGGTCGTGGCTCAAGAGGTGGTCGTGGTAGTCGTGGTGGTGCTAGAGGAGCTGCAAAAACAAGTGGCGCAGGTACACGAGCATCCAAGGCCACTACCACTGAAACACCAATCACAAATCGTATCAGTGGTTTACTATCTAGAAAGAGAAAGTAAACATTTTGCATTTGCATTTGATAGTTTGATCGTTTCCAAACTTTTTGAATTGTAGTTTTAAAGACCCATTCCCTTTTCTCAACTAAAAATAAAATAAACAAAACTATAGATCAGTAGTAACTAGTATGTATATATTTCTAGTAATCTATGATACCAACCTGGCTCAACTAAAAGTTCTTCTGATCTTCTTGAGATGCACCTTTATGCGTGTGATCCTCGGAATTGTCGATGAATTTTTTGAACATCAAAACATCGAAACTAACAAGAAAACACTTTCAATTCATCACAATTAACAAGCAAAATGGATCCAAACGCAAAGATTAATGTCCAAGTGGACCCAAATGAAGATACTGAATGGAATGATATTCTAAGACAACACGGTGTTATACCCGAAAGACCTCCATCCCCAACTGCTCAATTGGAAGAAGCCCTACAAGAGGCTGTTGTTAAGCAATACGAAGGCAGATTGGAAGATAAAGATCTAGATGAACTAGAGGCATTGGAAGATGAGGAAGACGAAGATTTCTTGCAAGAATATAAGAACAAGAGAATGAAGGAGCTGCAAAAGCTGACTGAAGCTTCAAAGTTTGGATCCGTTTATCCAATCACTAAGCCAGAATACAAGAAGGAAATCACTGAAGCTCCAGAAGATGTTTACGTTTTTGTTCACTTGTCACTGCAAAGTAGCTTGCAATCAAGATTGTTATCCTCCTTGTTTGTTACATTGGCTGCCAAATTTAAAGAATTGAAATTTGTTGAGATTCCAGGTTCAAGAGCAATTGAAAACTACCCAGATGCCAACTGTCCAACTCTTTTGGTGTATAAGAAGGGTGATGTTTTGAAACAATACATCACACTAACCGAATTGGGTGGGAATGCTACAACATTGAAAGATATTGAAAAGGTCATTATTGATGTCGGTGCTGTTAAGAATAGTGATAAGAGATTGGTTATTAACCAAGAGGACGAAGATCTTCAAGAATCACATAGACTAAGGTTTGCAAAGAAGTCAATTAGAGGTGGCCCCCAAGATAGTGATGACGATGACTTTTTTGATTAAATGACTACCAACTAATTTTCATATTTTTTTTAATGCATATAGAATCCAGATCTTCATGAGAACTCTGTACGGTAACAGGAAATCGAAAATTCATAATGGAGCTCAGAAGCACAAAAAAAATCCAGTTATATTTTTGCTCATAATATTACTCTTTGTCTTTTTATCATTTAGAGTTGCTGTTTTTAAAAGAGGCAAAATATTTGTTCTTTTTTTTTCATCTCTTGAGACTTTTAATGTTTTTGTGTTACTGTGAAATGTAATATCTCTAGCTTTAAAAAGGTCTCTAACTCAACAAGCACCTCTATATAAAGCCTGGAATATGTGAAATGCTTTATTTTTGAAGTACACAGTGCACTGTATTGATTGGTCCATTATTTTTCATTCAGTTTCTACATTATGCTTTTGGTTCACTTCATTTTCATAGCTAAGGCTATTGCATCAGTTAGCAACAGATTATGTGACCCATCTGGTATTTCACCAGGTTACTCTGGTTTTCGATTTGATAGACAAGTTACTATTGAGAAATTGGCTCCAACTTCCCATGAAAGTCATCTAGTTTTGTGTAAGGAAGGTCGTCCAGTTTTTGATTTCCCAATATCTTTACGCGGTTTTGAAGATCCATGCATTCCATGGAATCAAACCATTTGTGATCCTCTGCAAAAGCATTGTTATAAGCTTGCCAGAGGTAAGAAGTTGGCCTTGAGAGATGTTGCTTTGTATTTGCCAGGTTCTCAAATTGGTGGGTTGTTTGAATACAGAGCTGAACCTCGTTCTAATGATGCTGTTTGGAATGATCAAAGTTATATTCCTGTTGCTCCATTAGTTGCTGAAGATTTTCTGAGTCAATGGATTGAAATTCGTCCTGGTACTGGTAAAAGGATTTTCCATATCCCATTGTTGTTTACCCCAGACTCTGATGAAAGAAAATTTGCTAAGGAGGGCTCTGTTTGGTATAAAGGTATTTCTTCCAATGAAATGTATGACTTTTCTCTTGACTCAAGACAGGCATTTAGAGCAGCCCTTGATATTCTGGCTGATCGTGTTAAAATTGCTGTGAATGATTCTCACAAGGCCTTGAACGAGTTGGAAGCTAGAGTTGATGATACAAAAGCCAAACTGTCTCCAAAAAAACTGCTGAAAAATCTGAGTGTCTTTCCAAAGATATTTAAGAGAAGAATCAATGATTTAAACAAGTCCATAATTAACAGAGATTTGTTAGATTTTGAAACTATAATGGTTTTATCAAAAACATTATCCAAAAACAAGTTTAATAAATTCATGAGAGAAGTTGATAAGGCATTCGATGGTATCCCAATTGCTGAACAGACATTTGTTTACCCAAAAGCCTCTAAAATTACTAACCAGCCCAATAATGTTATCTCAATATATTCTGTTGATGTTGCTAATAGTTCAACCACTACCTTGCTACAAAAATCATCACAATGACCTCAAAATTATAATCAATTGACTTATTAATCCCATATATATTATAGTTTTGATAATGGTTTCTCCACAAAGAAGTCTATATTTTTTACATCGAAATGAGCAGATCTTGCTCTTGCATCAAACGTAGTTGGCCATTCTGGATTTGATTTCCAGGCCCATCTCTTGACAGTATTACTATCTAAAGTGCCTTCAACTCTTTGAACAATATACTTACCAATATTTGGTAAAAACTTGTAACCATGACCAGAATCACCTGTTGCAACAAAAATGTTTTTTGTATCTGGAGCTTTATCAATCAAAAAATCATGAGTAGTGGAATCACTGATCCAACAAATTTTGTTCTTGATTAACTCATGGTTAGCAAGATCTGGAAGTAATAATTTTAATAACTTTCTAACATGATATTCTCCTTCCTTTGGAATGGTATCCTTCTTGTATTCGTCTTTAAATCTTGGTAATGACACTTTCTTGTTCTTTTGAAATGGATCATCAAGAGTGTTTAATGCATCACTAAATGTAAGAGCAACTTTTAGATAATGGTTATCAGCATCTGGTGGGAAAAAGTATCCCAGTTCCGCACTGAAGAAAACTGGTAAAGATTTGAATTTTTGGAATTCTTGTTGTGTTAACTTTAGGTGTGTAACAAATAAACCAACAGCTCTCAATTGGTTTTCAAAGTTTAGAAGATAACCAGTAGCAGCACCAGCAGCCACGATGATCTTGTCAGCAGTATAAATGTCACCACTCTTGACTTGAACAGAGTCGCCATTAACAATCTTCGCAGCAGCACCTTTATCGCCAAATATGAATTCAACACCCAATTCCTTAGCCTTGTTATAGACTTTAACCAAAGAATTAGCAGCATGGCCATATCCAGCATCTGGATTGAATCTTGCAGTAATACCATCCGGAAGAGAATTATCTTTAAAAACTTCAAATAATTCTGCCAATTGTTTACCAGAAGTGATATTGGTTATTCTAGTAGTATCATGGCCTAACTTTGCAAGGTTTTCAATGCCCATTTTATCATACTTTTTACGATGGATGTGTTGTGCACCTTGTGGAGACATTGTGACTCTTCCAACTGGGAAATAAGCATCTTTATACAATGGATCAGTTTCCCATTGTCTCATTGCTTCCACAGCAAGCTTGGTGTAAAAAATATCAGAGTATTCAGCTCTGATGATCTTGTTCAAATCATTGGCAGCACCTCTTGGTGAAGGCACTGGAAAGACATCAATAGCTGTGACTTTATACCCCTTTTTCACCAACTCCAAAGCTGTAGAAAGCCCAAATACACCACAACCAACAACCAATGCAGTTTGAGTCATTTTAAAAATTGAATCTTTGTATTAAATTTGTGAGAATAATCCTTATAATTTATAACCAACAAATCAGAACTATTGTTTCCTTTTATAAGTTTGAGAAGAAGTTTTTATCAAGTAGTCATGGGATGTTCATTACTACTACGTATCACCGAATTCGTCGGCAAGATAAAGATAAAACGGATGCAATGGGATAAACAAACGAGTTTTTGTTGAAAAGAGATCAGTAGCAAATTTCAAATATGAGTCATCTCTAAAGTTTATATGGATATGACATATAACGAAATCGATTCTTATTTGATCTTGGTCCAATGAGTTGAAGTTGTATTTAAGGATCTTCAATTTTAGGTAAGAGATGCGAGGAATCGTTTTGATGCCCAAAAACGATAATACGAACTCAATCTAAAAAATGATTTCAAAATAATGGACATCAACTGTCATAACATAAAATTGAAAGCAGTGAGCACCCATTAAACCACTAAAAAGTAATGGTGATTTGTGAACCTTTGTTGTCACTGGAGGCTGGAGCACAGCTTAATATCTTTCATATTTCCATGAATCAAGATACTATCGTAAAATCTAAATCAAAGCATTATATTAAGGAATTAATCAGTCAAAAAAAAAAGAACCTGGATTAAGATTGTTTTAAGTGTTTGTGTAAATAAGTAAAACCATCTATCATCTATATATATATTTAATTTACAAGTTCACTTATAATAATAGTCATCTGCAGTGCAATTAAATATCGATCGACCGCCGCGCCGCGCCCGCGTGAAAAGTTTTAAGTTTGTTTAGTGCATTAATTGTAGGTCTATTGTTAAACTTGAGATTTTAAATTTTTTTATAAAATTAAATTTTGTAAATTTATTGTTTTCAATTTATTTTAATATATTAATAGCATCTAAGCAATAAACTGTACAATTTAATATAGACTCTGGGTTTTAATGTTCAAAATAATATGTTTTTGTTTTCAGACTTTAAACATACATGCAGCTTTATGCAATTTACCAAGTAAGAAAAACTTTATCATTAATTCTACAAAAACTAGTTCCATCTTTCAAGAAGAACTCTTCTTAAAGATATTATACCTAGTTATTCTTGGATTTATTTTAAATGTTGCAGTAGTATATATTTTTTAACTGATAAATTAATTTAACAGAGCCACTGGTCTGGTACAATAAAAAAAAAACAGCATAAACTGATACAATTATTTTATCTATAAATTATCTCTAACTGAGTTATCTCTCTCATGATAAATTAGCAACACTTGTTTCAAACATTTGAATATGTTTAAAGTTATGCTTTTGAAAATCTTCATGGGATTGCTCATATGCTCTTGGGGATCTATCCAACAGTTCAGTCAATTCATCTTCAGTCAACAAGGAATCATTAATGAAGTGACCAGGATTTGTCATCTTATTACTGTCATCTAACAATGCACTCAACTCTTGAGCCAATTTGCGTTCTTCAGAGTGACCATTGGATCCCTTGAACTCCATGACAGAATCCTTCTTAATTAATTTGTTCAATGATTCAAACTTACCCATTTGAATCACCAGTCTTTCCAACTTACGTTTAGAATCAGCCTTTGCCAAAATAACTTGTTCAACAGTGTTAGCCAGGGCAAATCTGTAAACAACAACAGGCTTATCTTGACCAATTCTATGGACACGATCCATGGCCTGCAAATCAACCTGTGGATTCCAGTCACTATCGAACAAAATGACACTGTCAGCACTTGTTAAGTTCAAACCTAAACCACCAGCCCTGGTACTCAACAAAAACAACTTGACATCATCATCAGCATGGAAACTATCAATTTCACCTTCACGATCATCTTGAGATGTAGAACCGTCGATTCTAGAAACCTTGATTTTAAGCAATTCGCACCAATCTTGAATCAAATCCATCATCTTGGTGTATTGGGAAAAGATCAACACTTTATGATTTTCTGCAATCAACTTTGGTACCAATTGACCCAGTAATTGAAGTTTACTAGAGGATTCCAATAGGTTACTCAAAGTGATGTGGTCTTCACTTTCCCATGGGAAATAAAACAAGTATGGAGAGTCACAGATTAATCTTAGTTGAACAAACATGTTTTGCATACGCTTAGCACCTGCGTATTTAACAACTTCCAACCAGTGATGTTCCATAGCTTTTTCATTTGAAGTTAAAACTTTTTCAACTTTCATGGCTTCAACCTGAGAACGTAGCAAGCCACGCTCTCCAATGTTTTGTTGGTCAAGCTCTGCCGTGTCACTGTTATAAAGCTTACTATTCAAGAAGGCTTCAATTTCCTTTTCTGGGATCTTTAAATTGTGAATTCTAATATGTTCACGCAATGCAAATGTCAACACTGTATTTTTCAAGTTTTTAGTCAATGCATTTTTGTAAAAATGGTGTTGTATTGGTGTCAATGCCCCATAAATAATGTATTCTCTTTTTGGAGGTAAGTTTTGGGTGACAACCTTTTTCAATCTTCTCAACAAGAATGGTTTCAATATAGTGTGCAAGTTGTTCACTAAACTTTCTTGAATTTTGGCATCAATCAGTTTCTTTGTAGTGGCATCTTCGCTATCATCAGAAAAGGAACGTAGAGAGCTGAAATCAAACCATTTTTGAAATAATTCTAAGTCATGGAAGATATCAGGAAGAATGAAGTTCAACAAGGACCACAATTCATTCAAGTTGTTTTGCAATGGGGTACCAGTTAACAACAATCTGTTACTTGTATTTAGTCTCTTCAATTCTCTAATCAATTTACAATTGATGTTTTTCAAACGATGCCCTTCATCAACAATCAAGTACTTCCATTCAATCTTGTTCAAGAATTCAAAATCATTTAGAATCATTTCATAATTTGTGACAATAACAGAAATACCATTCAAACCACCCTGTTTATTGAAATATTCTTTTCTCAGTTCTTTACGCTTATCCTTTGTACCAGTGTAACCAAGAACAGGCAAATCTGGAGCAAATCTTTCAAATTCTTTGACCCAGTTACCAACAGTAGATAATGGAGCAGCAATTAAAAATGGTCCCTTAATACCTTTCTCATATAAAAATGCTAACAATGCAATTGATTGAATGGTCTTACCCAAACCCATCTCATCAGCTAGGATACCATTCAACCCGTTTTCGTATAATGTGGCCAACCATTCTGTACCTTCTAATTGGTAGTCTCTCATGGCACCACCAGTGATCAATTTTGGTTGTTTGAAAGAGTGTGAAGAAGATTCAAGCTTCTTCTTTGTATCTTTTGTTTCCTTTGAGACTGATTTTTTGTGATCAATAAAAGAAGAGATACTATCACCATTTTCTTGTTCTTCTCCATTGTCCTGATCATCTTCAGTTTCATGGCGATGGTGACGTCTATGCTTGCTTTTCTTCTTTTTCTTCTTTGGTGGTTCTTCACCTTCAATGAGCTCATCACCGTGGTCTTCTTTATCTTTGCTTTTACTCTTACTCTTCTTCTTCTTTTTCTTCTTCTTGGACAATGATTTCTCCAATAAAGCTTCAGCCATGATGTTGGAGAATGCCTGTGATTGCTTAACCAACGCTTGTAGTCTCTCTAGCTTTGAGTCCTTGGACAGATTGTTGAATTCAAGCAGATCATCCTGTTCAGCTAGCTTCTTCTTCTCTCTCTTCTCTCTCTTACGAAGTAATCTGTTCACTTCTTCGTCCTCATCGACATCAACAGTGTATTCGTTGTCAGAATCCATTATCACCACCCAGCAAAGCTTCAAACTTCAAACTTCAGATATTAATACTCGTGGGTTCTAACTTCTGACTTCTGAGTTGGATCAGATCTGAATCTGACGCGTCAAATTTTTTTTCGCCCAGCAAACCCAGCGTACTTCTCATCACAACCAGCGTAAGTCTCATCACGCTCCCACTGCTTTTTTTCACCAATTTTTCGTTCGAAAAATTGGATCCTCCAAAATAACGACAACAACAAAGAAAAACCTGTTTAGAAAAACAGCCAAACGAGTCTTGATTTAACCGCCCAGGTTGAGCACACCAGCAGCAGAACACACAGAACACGAGCACACAGTGTTGGAACAACAATCAGGATAACTGTATTGACGATAGACACGAAAGAGAACAAGGAAACACGCAATGTCTGAAATCAAGGAGGAGCTGAAACCAGAACAGCCAGAACAGCCAGAAGAAGAAGAACAACAACAACACGGCGATGTCGAGATGGAAGACGCGTCTGCTGTCGGGACTGCTGAACAGTCACCAGCACCTGTGGTTGACTATGCTGAAGAATCAAAAAAGATTGAGGACAAGTCCAAGATGTTTTTAGCACGCCAAACCAAACCCGTCATTGTGCCATCATTTGCAGCTTGGTTTAGCTTTGAAGAGATCCATGAGATCGAACGCAAGTCCATCCCAGAGTTTTTCAACAACAACTCCAGATTCAAGACTGGCAAGATTTACCAAGATATTAGAAACTTTATGATCAACACTTATAGATTGAACCCAACTGAGTATCTTACAGTCACTGCTGCTAGAAGGAACGTTGCAGCTGATGTTGCATCCATCATTCGTATTCACGCGTTTTTGGAGCAATGGGGGTTGATCAACTACCAAATCGATCCAAAGACCAAACCAAGTCTATTGGGCCCACAATACACAGGCCATTTCCAGATAGTATTGGATACACCAGAAGGTTTAAAACCATTCATTCCTGAAAATGCAGAGATTATCAACACTCCAACATCAAAAGACAGCACCACTACCACCACCACAAGCACTGCAACTACTCCAGAAGAGCTTGACACAAAGGATAAATTGGATATTCCATTAAACTTGGAAATCAGACGTAACGTTTATGACAACACAACAGATGCAATCGCACTAAATGAACAAGAAAAATTGGCTTCGAACTTAAACACCAAAAACTATGCTTGTTATGTTACTGGTAATGATGCTACTGAAATTAGATACCACAATTTGAGATCCAAAAACACTATATCTGCAAGAGCTTTCAAGGAAGGCCACTTTGGTTCAAATTTCCATTCTTCAGATTTTGTAAGACTATCCAAACTACAAAAAAGTGGTGATGCTGCTGCATGGACTGATCAAGAAACATTGTTACTATTGGAAGCTATTGAAATGTACGATGATGATTGGGAAAAAATTAGCAAACACGTTGGATCAAGAAATAAAGAACAATGCATTGCCAAGTTCATACAGTTACCAATCGAAGACCAATATTTGTCACAATACTACAAAACATCAGCAACTTCAAATAAATCAACCACTGAAAAGGAAAACAGTACCAATCCAAATGTTTTGAAGACTGTTCAATTTTTGATCAAAAACATTGACCCAGAACTAGCATCCAAAAACTTCTTAGATAATGATAAAGATGTCCAACAAGCCATCAAGTTAACATTGGGTTCTCTAGTGGGTAATGCAACACATGAAAAACAAGAAATCAAATCAGAATCTTCTGAACTATTGGAGTCTTTAGTGTCACTAGAATTATCCAAGGTTGAAGCTAAATTGAACAAGTTATCACTACTCGAGAAGCAATTGAACCAAGAAAGAGCCGAATTAGCAGCACAACGCAAAGATGTTATACTAGATAGACTAGCATTGAAAAAGCAAGCCACTCAAGTGCACAACAAGCTTGCTGAAGCCGCAAACAACGGTGCTACTGAACCTGGCTTCAGAGCTGCTCAAGAAGCTGTTCAATTAGCCACACAAGCCTCCAGAATTGTTCTACTTTCAAACACTACTAACAAGCAGACACCTGCTGAAGCTGCTGAAGCTGCCAATGAACAAGGTAAGCAACAAGTTGAAGCTAATGACGTTGTTCAGCCAGTCTCTGCTGAGACACCAGAGCAATACCAATTCTGGAAATTGTGAGTGAGACTACTACTTTTTAAAACAATATGTACTATACGCTATTTTCTATTCGTTTAGAAACACATTAGTCATTGTAGATTGGTGGTTTCCTGTAGCACTGTTTTATTCTTGTTATCGAATCAATCAATCAACAGAATTTCGATTCTCTGCACGTGATTTATATCGGAATCTCCAAAATTTCAACAAACAAAACACCTTTTTAAATCAACAACTCAACAGAATCAAAGACAAAAGGCTAAGAATAAGTTGTTGAATTTGTCCAAATGAAGTTTTCTACACTTTTTCTATCTGCACTAGCTGCTAAGACTCTGGCCCATTCAGTTGTGACCAAACAGGTTCAATTGGACGAACAGTCCGTCGAGCCTCTATATTACGCCAACGGTATTGTCAACATTGATGTGCTGAACAGGGAGCTTACAAAATGCCCAGTCGTCCAGGAGTTGAACCGTGAAAAGACCAAGGAGTTTGAAGAACACCATTCTGAAGGCTCTATCATCAGCTATATTTTCGAGAAGCTCTTCCCATTTGAGAATCCAGGGTTGAATGCATTGTTAGCTACCACTTACATTTCAGGTCCGCCAAACCTTATTTTGGGGTTCATCCCAGCCAGTATTAATCCTTCAAAACTATCATTGTTGGTTAGCTTTGCCATTGGTGGGTTGTTAGGTGATGTTTTCTTGCATTTGCTTCCCCAAACTTTTGTTGGTGAGCCAGTTGATCATTCTAAAGAGTCGTTTGTGCTAGTTGATGAGCGTAGAAATGTTATCTTGGGGTTGTTTATCTTTGTTGGCTTTATCGCATTTTTTGTTGTTGATAAAAGTTTAAGAATTTTGCAACATGAACAAGGTGCTGAAGGTGGGCACTCTGGTCATTCCCACTCACATGCTACATCCTCTGCTGTTGAAGAAAAAGAAACAGATTCCGAATTGAGACAACGTAAGAAGACTGATGGCGATGATACTACTTACGGTCCAGTCATTGAAAAGCCAAATGCTTCAGTTAAGGCTTCTGCTTATTTGAACTTGATTTCTGACTTCACCCACAACATTACTGATGGTTTAGCTATTGCTGCATCCTTCTACATCTCCAAGAGTGTCGGTTCCACAACATGTCTTGCTGTGTTTTTCCACGAGATCCCACATGAAGTTGGTGATTTTGCATTGTTGATCCAAGGTGGGTTCACTAAGTGGCAAGCTATGAACTCACAATTCTTGACTGCAATTGGTGCTTATGTTGGTACTTTCCTAGGTATTTTCATTCAGAACCTAGGTAATACTACCACTGACGTCATTTCTTCTAATTCCAAAGCTGTTGTTGAATCACCAGGTTTATTTGGTACTTCTGTTACTTCTGGTGATTTGACATTGCCATTTACTGCTGGAGGGTTCTTGTACATTGCCACTGTTGGTGTGATTCCAGAAATTTTGGAATTGGAAAGTGGTAATTCTAGAAAGAAGGAGTTGTTGAATGGGCTTTTGCAATTGACTTTTGTCTTCATTGGTATTTCTTTGATGTTTTTGATTTCATGGTTTGAATAAGCTACAATTATACAAAATAAATAAATAAAATTGCAAATATATTAATGAATCCATATTAAAAAAAAAAAGAATGTAACTTTCAATGTTAATATTAATGTGATTTGAATGAATGATATTGTTCGATATACAGTCTAGACACGGTAATATCTTAGTGTGGAATTTCCAAAACTGGAGCATTCTCAGCTTCATCTTCAAGTTTATTTCTGTCAATCTTATGTGATTGACTATTAACGTAAAAGACCAAACTCAACCCAAAGAACATGGTTAAAGAGATCAAGAAGATGTTGGCTGGAGTTGGGTTGTTTCCAGCATACTTGTGAGTGAATAGATCCAAAAAGGTTTGCATGTAGTTGAACAACCCACTTAGACACATTAACAACCCATAAACTGTACCAAATGTGTCAAACCCAAAGACTTTAGCACAATAATCCGAAACTGCAGTGTAGTAGAATGGTCTGTAAACAACTAGACACAAGATACCAACCAAGTTTGCATAAAAGTTCTTAACCAAACCAGCAATCCCAATAACAAAAGAAACGGATAATAAAATTGTTAGAACCTTTACGGTTTTTAAGTTATCCAGAATGAGACCAATGAATGGAATAGCAACAACACCACCCATTGGCAAGGCAATATCAAAGATACCATTAAGTTTCAAAGCCAATTCATCACCAA
>JAJLVX010000070.1:0-34596 GCA_030564525.1 Liangdongia berthetii | reverse complement strand
TTTGACCTCTACCAATTGGGACCAAAGCATCAACAGACTTCAAACCAGTTTGGACTGGTTCGTAGACAGATCTTCTTGGCAAAATACCTGGAGCCTTAACTTGAGCTCTGGAGAACTTTTCAGCTTCAATTGGACCCTTACCATCGATTGGGTTACCCAAAGCGTCGACAACACGACCCAACAAAGCTGGACCGACTGGGACATCAACAATCTTACCAGTTCTCTTAACAGTAGAACCTTCCTTGACCAATCTGTCAGAACCGAACAAGACAATACCGACTTGACCTGGTTCCAAGTTAAGAGCCATACCCTTAACACCAGAGGAGAATTCAACCAATTCTTCAGCTTGGACGTTGTTCAAACCAAAAACACGGGCAATACCATCACTAGATTTCTTGTTAGTATAAACATGTTCTAAAGCTCAATATCAAAAGTTGCCATTTTGTTGTTATTCTTGTTTTTTTTTTCCATCACCACTCAGCCCTCAATTCCCAATGGCAACAGCATCAATGAGTTGTTTTTTTCTGTTGATCCGGAAACTTTCTTTTGAAGTTAAAAATTTCAGGGGGTGAATTTTGAATTCGCTGAAAAAAAACTTTCCGAAAAAAATTAGGGATGAAAATTCGACAAAAGTGAAAATTTGCAACAGAAACTGACAACCAAATCAAAGTAAAATCATTGTAGATTCAATTGTAGTTATTATCTTTGATGCTGTCTCAAGTCTAGTAGTGATATTGGATTGGAATCATAGTTGCCACTTTTGCCAGTTAAAGGGGGTGGGTGGTGGGGAGCTAATTAAAAAAAGAAAACAAAACAAAACAGTCAAATAGAAAAAAACAAATCAAACATACCCAACAGACAAAACTCTACCAGTTTCGTTCAAGTTAGCTTCTTCAGAAACACCTCTGATACGTTCTTCCAAGATGGAGGAGACTTCAGTTGGTTGAGCCTTAGCGGAAGCGTAACGACGACCAGCGACGATTAGAGCTGGACGAGCCTAGAATTTGTTAGCAATTTGTTTGGAAAAAAAACACAACTTTTAAAGAGTAATTATAGATCAGAGCTTGAGTAATAGCAATTGAGTAGCCTTTATCATTTGAGATCAATTCTTTTTGCTTTTGATTTTTTTTGTAGACACCCAAAAATCTCAGGGGTTGGTTCCCACGTACCTCAGCGGTAAAAAATAAAGTCAAAGAAAAAGTCACCATGAAGACAACAAATTGAGGTCAATTGGACTCAATTGGATAATGGTTTGATGAATTGGATGGATTGGATTGACTCAATTGCTTATTTGCCAACTTCTGCCTATGAATGTTCTCATTTCAGTGTGGATAAAACCCTTGGTTATACTTACAACACGGTTGATTGAACGAGCAGCGTTAGCAGCAACAACAGATCTGGCTGCTGTACGGATAGCAGAGCGAGAAAGCATTTTTATAAATCAATGGTAGAATATAAAAGAAAATCTAGCACCTTTAAAGTCAATGAAACAAATTAAAAGTGTTTGGGACTCTGTTGTTTTTTAAAAGAAGGTGTGTTGAATTTTCGAAAAGGGATTTTTTTTAAAAAATGGGTGGTGGGTATTTTTCATTGGGCAACCAAGACGAGGATTCTCATTGGCCAGCGAGGAGGACGCACGAAAGAGGTGTCCGGTAGGGTGACGCCTGCGAGCCGGGGAGAGCGTGATCAGAGGGAGGGTAAGGTGGTATATTACATAAGAGATAATGTAATCATGGCGTAGGTATGTAAGTGATCTAAATAGTATAAACAATAGTACTATAAATAATGTAACTAATAAGAATCAATTGAGTCTAAATAAATGATGAGTACTACAGTTATCACTAGGATTTACTAGGAGATTCAATCAGGTATTCATATATCTGAGTGATAGTATTACATATCACCTTCAAAGTTACCATTGTCTCCGTTTCCGTATTGTTAGCATTTATTTATACACAGAAACAAAAACAATGACCATGAGAAACACCACCAGTTGTTCTAATATATATCGAAAGTAATACATATATTACATTGTTCTTCACTTCAGGTATATTCATACTTATACACACACCTGATAACAACTACACCCACGCCAAGTGCTTTCAAATTCACTACATTTATCTTATAGATCTATGAAATAGAACAACTCCACTCACACCGCTCTACAATGCATCATACTACACAACAGTCGAAACTACAGCACGACAAGGAAAGACACAGTCTCCACACAAGGATATTCATGCTCATGTCAATCATCATACCGTTCTTTATGGTGTCAAGTTCGCTTCTGTCTGATGTACTGTTTAAAGCCCATACCCATTCTCATCTTCAACTCGACCTCATCAAGCTGATTGAAAAATCCCACAAGTTGTTCAAAAAAGTCCCTGATGCTAGAGATACGTTTTATGATGAGCAGTCGAATGTCTTAGGTACAACTTATTTTTCCAAAAATGTTTATTCAAGACAACCATACGTTGCAAATGGTTACATTGGTGCTAGAATCTCTACATTAGGGCAAGGCTTTGCTTATGACACCATCAATATTCACTCATCGGCAAATGACGAAAATTTATTGAAGAATGGTTGGCCTTTATTTAATAAGAGATACACTGGTGCGTTTGCTGCTGGGTTTTATTCTTTACAAGAAACTTTGCCTGATACAAATTTCCCAGAATTATATGCCGATGGCTACGATAGTGTCATTTCTGCTCTTCCATATTGGCCATCATTATCACTATCCATAGACATTGGTGGTGAACAATATAACTTTAATCCAATAGATGTGGACCAGTCTGAAGTTACAAACTATATCCAAAATATGTCCATATCAAATGGCCTGGTGTCTACTCAATTGACTTGGTTGGAAAGAGTCGATGTTAAAGTTGAAGTTGTCGCCCACAGGGAAATTGCTCCCTTGGGTATGATGAAGATGGAGTTGACTTCCTTATATACACAAGATACAATGGAAATTACAGTTGAAGATGCATTACAATTTAATACTTCGGAGAGATGTTTTTTAAGAGGTGTTGGTTATGATGACGAAGGTATATTTATTGAAGTCAGCCCTGATAATGTTGATTATTCCAAAGCTTCAATGTATTCTATATTAGAATTACCAAATAACGTTGATTTAGTTTCTATGAAAAAAGATGTTGAAGCTATTCAAAAGGCAAAAATAACTTTAAAACCAAAAGAAACCATTGTTATTTACAAATTTGTTGGTATTATAACCACAGAATATCAACATAGAAGTACTACCAATCAGTCAGAATTTGATTCTGCAAAAGAAATTGCACTAAAGGCTAAAAAATTAGGATATGACAGTTTGTTCTTTTCTCATGACAAGTCTTGGAAAAAACAACTCGAAGGAACTGATATTGTTATTCCATCTGATGATCTTTTGACCTTGGCTGCACGAGCTAGTCTCTTTCATCTTCTTGCAAATACCCGTGATGACAATACCGGTTTGACCTCAGCACTTTCTGCTACTGGCTTATCTTCGGATAGTTATGGTGGTATGGTGTTTTGGGATACTGATTTATGGATTGTTCCAGCCATATTACCATTCGCTCCAAAAAATGCATTATCAGTTGCACAATACAGAAATTATACACACGAGCAAGCTATCTTAAATGCACAAAAATACAATTATGAAGGTGCATCATATCCATGGGTCTCTGGAAGATTTGGTAACTGCACTTCTGCTGGTCCTTGTATGAATTATGAATATCATATAAACGTTGATGTTGTTTTCAGCGCTTGGAATATTTATCTTGCTGGTGAAAGTGAAGAGTACTTGAAATATACAGTTTGGCCATTGATGAAAGATGCTGCTGATTTCTTGACTCAGTATACAGTGTTTGATTCCGAATTACAAAAATTTGTCACCAAAAATTTAACAGACCCTGATGAGTATGCAAACCATGTTGATAATGGTGCGTTCACAAATGCTGGTATTGATTCATTGTTGAAATGGACATTGATGGTTGCCAATCACCTCGATGAAGAAATCAACCCAAGATGGGTTCAAGTATCAAATAACATTTATATTCCAAGATCCCCATTTGGCATTACATTGGAATATTCCAACATGAATTCATCCGTTTACGTGAAACAAGCAGATGTCATCTTATTATCATTCCCATTGGATTTCAATGTTTTCCATAGCCCAGAACAAGCCAAAAGAGATTTATACTGGTATTCTTCAAAACAAGCAGATGTTGGGCCAGCAATGACTTTCCCAATTTTCACAATCGCTGCTTCCAAATTGTTAAACCATGGCTGCTCGTCACAAAGTTATTTACAGAAATCAGTGTTGCCATACCTTAGATCACCATTTGCACAGTTTAGTGAACAAGCTGATGATAACATTTACACAAACGGTGGCACGCATCCAGCTTTTCCATTCATGACAGCACATGGTGGATATCTTCAGGCACTTTCTCATGGGATTATGGGATTGAGATTTGCAGCCAAGGGTGGACCAGACGGTAAGATTGAAAGATATTTGGTATTTGATCCTTCTCATACACCAGGCTTACCTAAAGGGGCAGAGATTTATGGCTTTGAATACTTTGGTCAAAAATTGGATATAAAGGTGACAGATTTTGAAGGTATAATCATCCATAAAGGTGAAGTACCAATACAAGTTGAAGTTGGAGAGAGAAATACCAAAGCTGGTGTTTATACCATTGAACCAGGTACTAAATTTGCTATTCCAGTTTTTAATCCTCATCTGAATTGTCGCAAATCAGCTTCTGAATGTATGCCAATTGCAAACTTGACTACTGGCTCTGCTGGTGATGTTCCATTATCTGCTATTGATGGTAATAATTATACATACTGGCAACCTTTAGATAGACAGCCAGCTAGACTAATGATTGATTTAAAGTATCCACAAAAGATTAAGACAGGGTTTGTTGTGTGGGGAGCTAGACCACCAAAGAGACTATCTATTTATTTTACAGACGAGATTTCGTTAGATTTTGAAGAGGCACTTCAAAATTTGCCCAAATTAGGCTTCACTAAAGTTGTTGATGAACTTACAATTGAGATTAGTGAACCATATAATCATACCGATTGGAAGGAAGTGAAGATTTTGCCTCATAATGTTACACAGTTTAGCATACAGAATAAACATATGATGACGAGGTTTGTTCTTGTTGAAATTACAGACGCTATCGATGAAGAAGGGGAAGAAGGTGGCACCATCAACGAGATTGCCTTTTACCAATAGAGATAATTATGATTAATGACCATTTATTTATTTAGATCATATCACCCTGACCGTTGACGTAGTCTATTACTTGTTCTGTAGTTAATTGAAAGTTGAAACCTTTTCATGCGTGCCTTTAAAGCTGTAAATTTACGTTCCTCGCGCATTAATGTCATGCTCAATGCTCATCTCTACATGGACCCATCCCTTTGAGCTTTTAGGAACAGAGGCAAAAAGTGATTAAGAATTTAGAAATGATCAATCAAACAGGGAAATCACGATACTTGCAAGTTGAAACCAAACTACCCAAGGAGATCTTACGGAAATCAAAGAGGGTTTGCTGGGATCTTTCTAATATTGAACCTTGTTGATGAAGTCCAGATCAGATCTGCAGGTCATAAAAAAAAACCTAAAAATAAATTGTAGTCAAATACTTAATTTCAGAGAAAAAACAACAGTAGCTATCAGCTAATAATGACACAGAGCACGTTACATACCATGGTCCATTACCACACACTGTACAGTATTCACTAGTAACTTGTAAGGAGATATCAATTACAATTTAATACCAAAAGGTTCACCAAGTCTAGTTTTTGTCTTAAAATTTAGACGCGTAACGTATTTTCCCGAAAACGGAAAGTGAAAAACATTAAAAATGTTTTAACGTTCCATCAAACTAAAATAGATTTAAAACACAGATACTTCTCTTCATTTAGAGTGACATATAGAGATAATAGAACTCAAGGACACAAAAGAAAAACTATGAAAATCTCTACACTTGCATATTTATTAGCTACTATTAGCTCAGCTTTGGCTACAACTTGTAACGCTACTCAGTCATGTCCCGAGGATTCTCCATGTTGCTCGCAGTATGGTGAATGTGGTACTGGTTCATACTGTTTGGGTGGGTGTAACCCAATGTTTTCATACAAGTAAGCTGTATCCAGGTAGTCCATCTGAGTTATTGGTAAATTAACATTTTTTTTTAGGAAAGATGCTTGTATGCCTATGCCAATCTGTAAAGATTCAACAACAGAATTCTCAAATTCAAGTGCCATACCGTTGTTAAGCGATTATTTGGGTGATGCAGATGAGACTGATTGGGTTTACAGTGGTTACTTGGCTGACTATGATGATGGTATGATTTTGGCTATGCCAAATAATACTGGTGGTACAGTCTTGTCATCAACACGTTATGTCTGGTATGGTAAAGTCTCAGCAACCATGAAGACATCCCATGATGCTGGTGTTGTTTCTGCCTTTATTTTATTTTCAAATGTTCAAGATGAAATCGATTACGAATTTGTTGGTTACAATTTGACTGCTGCTGAAACCAACTACTATTTTGAAGCTGTGTTGAATTACACAAATGTCTTGAATGCTGATGTTTCAGATACGTTTGAAAATTTCCACACTTATGAAGTTGATTGGACGGAAGATGAATTGTCATGGGTCATTGATGGTGAAACTGTAAGAACTTTAAAGAAGGAAGACACATGGAATGAAACTAAAAAGGCATATTACTACCCACAAACTCCATCAAGAATCCAAGTTTCTCTATGGCCAGCTGGTGCTAAGAGTAACGCCGTTGGTACTGTTGAATGGGCTGGTGGTAACATCAACTGGGATTCAGATGATATTAAGAACTATGGTTACTATTACGAAATCTTGAAAGAAATTACAATTGAGTGTTACGACCCTCCATCATATGCTTCTATTCAAGGTTCAAATGCATATGTGTTTAACAGTTCTGATTCATATTTGTCTGAATATGTGATGATCACTGATGACGATACCATACTGGAAGATGATGATGACACTGGTTTGAAGTCACACTCCAGTGCTTCTTCTAAGGCTTCATCCTCTTCCAAGTCATCATCATCCAAAAGATCTTCTTCAACCAAGAGTTCTTCTTCATCATCTAGCAGCAAAAACTCCACCACAAGTTCCTATACCAACAGTACTTCCACATCTTCAAAATCTAGCACAAAAAGTTCAACATCCATAACTTCTGCAATTGCTTCTGCTTCAACAAGTAAAGATGACGACAAGACCACTAGCACCAGTGCTGTAACCTCATCAACTACATCTTTGGCGAACGGTGGGTTTGTCCAATTTGCCCAATCATCTGCTGAATCCTCCAAGGGCTCCAGCTCTGGAAGCTCTTCATCTAATATTGCTGAAAAGGTTGAATTATCTTTAGGATTTTTGGCTGTTTCATTTATTTCATTCTACCTTTTATAAGGTTTTAATTTTATAAGACTCTAATACCCCAATTTACGTTTCATGTTTTTCCAAAGAGTGTAGAGCATAGATAGACATAACTGTATAAACCAAATTTAAACTAAGCATTAATGGATATAATCTATTCTGTGAATTGAAGATCTGTGAAACATTGACATAATAAGCGTATTTGGTCGTATATGAACACCAATTTTTGCAAACAAAAGGCAAATCACAACAATGATAATACTACATAACCTAATACACACCACATATCTTGAATTACCTCGAGATCACAAGAATTAACAGTCCATCTTCAACATTAATACTGAATAGACTGCCATTCGAACACGGTTCAGCTAAACCAACCGGGTAACAGATTTGGCCTTCGAAAATTTCATCCTTTTACGTTGTTGACACGCGTGAACTCAAAACAACAACAAGTCACTAGAACTCAAGAAAGAACAGATTCAAGTCTTGCCTGGATTGATTTCAATTGTTTCAAGTTTACTGTTTGAAAAGGGGTATCCATAATACAAAGGAATCACACCCTGAGAAAAACAGCTTTTTGACGATTGTTGTTATTTTTTGTTATAATCAGCCAAGATGAAGATGCTAACAAAGGTGAGTGTGATCCTATTTATAAAACAGATGAACAGTTGATTTGATCTCAATGATCTATAAGCAGTTTTATTTGTGTCCTTAATGACCTTGATATACTAACAATTAATAGTTTGAGTCCAAGTCTTCCCGTGCGAAAGGTGTTGCTTTCCACCCAACAAGGTATGTTGTCATTATTACCCATCATCAAAAAAAAAACTAACTTTTATATAGACCTTGGATTCTTGTCTCATTACATTCATCCACAATTCAATTATGGGATTACAGAATGGGTACATTGATTGACCGTTTTGAAGAACATGAAGGGTCAGTTCGTTCTGTTGATTTCCATCCAACCCAACCCCTTTTCGTTTCTGGTGGTGATGATTACACAGTTAGAGTCTGGTCTCTAGATACTCGTAAGTGTTTATTCACATTGAATGGCCATTTGGATTATGTCCGTACTGTTGCTTTCCACCACGACTTACCATGGATCATTTCTTGTTCTGATGATCAAACTATCAGAATCTGGAACTGGCAAAACCGTCAAGAAATTGCATGTTTAACTGGTCACAACCACTACGTCATGTCTGCTCAATTCCACCCATCTCAAGATTTGGTTGTTTCTGCTTCTTTGGATCAAACTGTTAGAGTTTGGGATATCTCTGGTTTGAGACAAAAACATTCTGCTCCTCAAAACAACTTTGATGATCAATATGGTGGTAGAAACGTCCCACAACAAGATATTTTTGGTAATACCGATGCTGTTGTGAAATATATTCTGGAAGGTCATGATAGAGGTGTTAACTGGGCATCTTTCCATCCTCGTTTGCCTTTAATCGTCTCTGGTTCTGATGACCGTCAAGTCAAGTTGTGGAGAATGAGTGAAACCAAGGCTTGGGAGGTTGATACTTGTAGAGGTCACACAAACAACGTTATGAGTGTTTTGTTCCATCCAACTCAAGATTTGATCATCTCTGTTGGTGAAGATAAAACCATTAGAGTTTGGGATTTGAACAAGCGTACTCCTGTCAAACAATTCAAGAGAGATCATGACAGATTCTGGTTAATCGCTAGTCATCCACACATCAACTTGTTTGCTGCTGCTCATGATTCAGGTGTCATGGTTTTCAAATTGGATCGTGAACGTCCAGCTCATGCTGTTTTCCAAAACCAATTGTACTATGTGAACAATGACAGACAAGTCCAAATATTTGATTACGACAAGCAAGTTTCTTCTCTACCAACCATTTCCCTAAAGAAAGTTGGTAATGCTTGGAACAACTTGAGAACTTTATCTTACAACCCAAGTTCCCGTTCAATCTTAGTTACAACCGGTGATCAATACGCATTGGTTGGTTTGCCAAAAGAAGCCACTGGTGCTATTGACCCACAATATCTACATACCGGTGAAGGTACAGCTGCTATCTTTATTGCCCGTAATAGATTTGTTGTGTTTACCAAGTCTAAACAAACTCTTGAAATCAAGGACTTGAACAACTCTACTACCAAGGTTATTACCTTGGAAGGTGTCAAAGATGTTGCTTACGGTGGTCCAGGTACTGTTTTGCTATTGAAGAGCAATGCAGTTGTCCATTATGACGCTCAACAAAAGAGAGTTTTGGGTGAAATTCAAGTTAACAATGTCAAGTACGTCACTTGGTCTTTGGATGGTCAATACTTGGCCTTGCTAAGTAAGCACACCATTACAATTGTCAACAAGAAGTTGGAATTGATAACTTCCATGCATGAAACTATCCGTATTAAGAGTGCTGCTTGGGAAGAAACCGGTGTTTTGTTCTACTCCACTTTGAACCACATCAAATACACTTTATTGAATGGTGACAATGGTATCATCAAGACTCTAGAAAACACACTATACATCACCAGAGTTTCTGGTAGAGATGTGTTTACCTTGAACCGTAATGGTGAAGTTGAGATCGTCAAGGTTGATACTACTGAATACCGTTTCAAGAAGGCTTTGGTTAACAAGAACTTTAACGAAGTTTTGCGTTTGATTAGAACTTCTAAGCTTGTTGGTCAAAACATCATTGCTTACTTACAAAAGGTTGGTTATCCAGAAGTTGCTCTACAATTTGTTCAAGATGCTCAAACCAAATTTGAATTAGCCTTGGAATGTGGTAACTTGGATATTGCTTTACAAGAAGCCAAAGTTTTGAATAACAGTACAATCTGGGAAAAGTTAGGTAAGGAAGCCTTGAAGCAAGGTAATGGTGCTCTTGTTGAATTAGTTCATCAAACTCAACACCAATTTGACAAATTATCTTTCTTCTACTTGATCACTGGTGATGAATCCAAGTTGTCCAAGATGGAATCCATTGCTGAACATCGTGGTGATGTTGGTAGTTTGATTCAAAACACTTTCTACAACAACTCTACTGAAAAGAGAGCTCTTGCTTTTGCTAATGCTGGACAATACTCCTTGGCTTATGCTTTGGCCAAGACCAATGGTCACCAAGAGTTGGCTAACACCATTTTGGAACAAGCTGGATTGACAGAAGAAGATGTCGAATTGCCAGATATCGAATTACAACCATCCACAAAACCACAACCAGTTACTCCACTATTGAACTGGCCATTGAAACCAGCCACTTTGTCATACTTTGAAAAGGCTATTTTGGGTCAATTGGAAGACTTGGATATCAATGACGCTGAAGTTGAACCAAGTTCATTGACTGAACCTGCTGCTGATGCGGACACCTCTGCCTTTGAAGATCAAGCATTCTTTGATGATGAAGATGTTGGTGAAGATGACGAAGGTTGGGACATGGGTGATGAAGACCTGGAAGTTGATGATGTCGAAGATGAAGATGCCGTTGAAATTGAAGATGGCAGCGTTCCTGCTGGTGAATTATCACACTGGCTACGTAACTCCAAGGTTCCAGCTGGTTATGTCGCTGCTGGTGCATTTGATGTTGCAGCTCAAATCCTAAACAGACAAGTTGGTATTGTGAATTTTGAACCATTGAGATCTCGTTTCCTACAAGTTTACGAAGCCTCCAAGGTTTATTTGCCAGGTACTGATGGCTTGCCAGCTGTTAAAGGTTTCATCCGTGCCGATGTTGAAGAAGACAATGCCAACAAAATTCTACCATACTTGCCAGGTTTCGAAGAGATATCGTCTACTATCAACGAAGGTTTCAAGTTCTTCAAGGCTAACAATTTGAAGGATGCAATCAAGAGTTTCCGTAAGGTTATTTATATCATTACTGTCCTTGCTGTTGATAATGAAGAGGATGAACAAAAGGCCAAGGAAGCCTTGACATTAGCTCGTGAATACATTCTTGGTTTGTCTATTGAATTGACCCGTCGTTCTTTGGGTGATGATGAAGTTCAACGTAAACTAGAATTGGCTGCTTATTTCACCAAGGCTGGTTTGATCCCACAACACAGAGCCAATGCTTTACAAGTTGCCATGAAAGAATCCTTCAAACAAAAGAACTATGCTTCTGCAGCTTACTTTGCTACTGAATTCTTGAAGATTGTCACTTCTGGTACCCGTGCTGAACAAGCTCAAAAGATCAAAACCAAGGCTGAAAGTGTTGCTCATGATGCCATTGAAATCAACTTTGATCCATACGTTAAGTTTGATGTTTGTGCTTCCACTTACACTCCTATATATGAAGGTTCTGCGTTTGTTTCAGAAGCTCTAACTGGTGCCAAGTACCAGCCATCAGAAAAGGGCAAGCTTGACAAGATTACTGAGCTAACAAGCATTGGTGCCCCAGCTTCTGGTCTAAGAATCCGTATCTGAAAGATGAAATCAAAAAAACATAAAAGAACAATAAGAGATAAGAGAGAATTCGAAAATAAAAAAAAAAAGATAGAAATGACCACAATATCAACCACTACAAGTACACTAGAAATACAAACATCTTTATATACTAAAAACCCCTTTATATAACTTTTTTTAATCATTTTTGCTGTTTTCGACATCTTGGTAGGGACCGCATAATTTTTGCTGTTTTTGATGCTGACGCGTAAAAACATTCTTTCTTTAAAAGTAAACAAAATTGAACAATAGCAAAAGACCAAACAGATCAGATTGCATTGCCTACAGGGAGCAGATTGACAAAAGGGAATATGCCGTATGTTGTAAAGCTTGCCAATATCAGATTTGTTAAGAATGTTTAAATACTAACACTTTTTTAGGGAAATCATAACACTACAAATTGGTAAAGAGGTTTTTTAATATAGCATAGCAGCTTAACAAGATTCTAACAACATTTTATAGGTCAATGTGGTAACCAAGTTGGTCAACAGTTTTGGGATCAATTGTGCAAAGAGCATGGGATTGCCGCTGATGGGAGCAGCACTATTGAAGGCAGCGCCCGCGAGGATGAACCAAACGTATTTTTCTACAGTAACGATGATAAACGATACACACCAAGAGCATTGTTGATTGATCTTGAGCCTGGTGTGATTTCAGATATCAAGTCCAAGACAAACAATTTGTTCAATGATAGAAACATCCATCTTTCAAGCACTGGGTTAGGAGCTGGTAATATTTGGTCCAAAGGGTATGATTATGCTGATAGTCAGAAGGAATTGTTTTTGGAGATGATTGATAGAGAATTGGATTCATGTGACAACCTGGAGGCATTTCAGTTGCTACATTCAGTTGCTGGTGGTACAGGTTCAGGTGTTGGGTCCTACATTTTAGAAATACTAAGTGATCGTTATAATAAGAAACTAACAACTACGTGCTCTGTGTTTCCTGAAAGTGTACAATCATCAGATGTTGTTGTTCAACCATACAACACAGTGCTTACACTTAGAAGATTGATTGAATCATCAGATGCTAATATTGTGATTGAAAACAGTGCATTATTGAACAATGCCATCAAGACTTTTTCCAGCAAAAGTCCCACAACAACACAAACAAATCAATTGATTTCTACTATATTATCAGCAACAACCAACACATTAAGATTTCCTGGATATATGTACAATTCATACACAAGTATAATATCCAGTTTGGTTCCAACCCCTGACCTACATTTCATTGTTCCAAGTTATACGCCATATACATCAGATTTCGTGACGGATGCTAAACAAATTAGACAAACGTCAGCATATGACGTTATATTAGAGTTATTGGATAAGAAGATTAAGATGATTGATACAGAAGACGCACAAGGTCATTATATATCGATTTTCGATGTTATTCAAGGGAAGTATGAACAAACAGATGTGCAAAAGGCTGTGATTAAAGCACAACAGCGTGCCAAATTTGTTCCATGGAGTTCATCAAGCGTGCAGATTGCATATGGGAAGAAGTCACCACATTACACTACACCAAACTCAGATTACGTGAGTGGATTGATGTTATCAAATACTACTTCAGTGAAGAATTTGTTGAATAAGACTTGTAAGCAATATGACAAGATTATGAAGAGATCTGCCTTTGTTGGAGGGTACAGAGATGGGAAGTTGTTTCAGAATGGGTTGGATGAGTTTAAAGAATCCAGAGAGGTTGTTCAGAGTGTTATTGATGAATACAAGAATGCAGAATCTGTGAGTTATTTGGACGATGATGATGGTGATGCTGATATTCAACTATGATGAGAGAAGCAAAATAAGGGACAAGTTTATGCTACGAATGAACAACGATACTAATACATTAGAAAATTATGAACTGTAGTCACATATCGCATTAAGTATTATATTTCTATTTATTAATAATTAGAGGTTCTTTTTGTTTTATGACCGACAACGACGTCTATCGATAACGATCAGATGTGGCTGGATTCACGTATGTAGAACTATTAACTCTCGAGAGGGATTTTCTAGCTGGTGGTGGTGGGGGTGGGTTCTTTTTGGACATTGAGTTGATTGAAGCTGTTGAATTATTTGTACTTATCAAATGTATAATGTTGTTTGTTGGAGAAGGGGTTGCAGGTTCAGAATTGTCATCGACATTATCATCATCAACACTTGAGCTAATCGAACCCTTGTTTGAACTTTGTAGCCAATTAACAGATAGACAACGGATAGCCAGCCTTTTTGTTGTTTCTGTTTGATGCCAGAATTTTGATTCACTTTGACCAGCAAAGTATTTCAACAAGGAGGCAATTTGGTCCTCTTTGTAGTGTGTTCTTTCAAAATGAGGACAATTCAACAATGGATACAACACTCTTAGGAATGTATTGCGGACAGATTCGTCCTCTTCAGACAAATTTGTTAATTCTCTAAGCAAGACGTCAACCAACACATTCAAGTCATTATTATAAAACAATTCAGCAGTTGCTTTGTTTGTAAAGATCAAATATAGGATTTTAGAAGTCAAGATTTGTAGACAAATATCTTCTTCTCTGTTGAAGTAAATTAATAGACATTCACTGAAACTTCTGAATGTGGTATGTGTTGAGATTGTGGTGAACACTTTATTTTCAATTTTAAAATCACGAGCAGCAATCATAAACTGTTCATTAATAGCCAGGATGATCTTAAATTTGGAATAATTGTATACATCCTCTTCAGAAGCGTCTATAGGTTCCAATGATTCAAAAATGTAGTTTATAAAGAATTCATCAATGAAAGCAAGTTCTTCCACGGATAAAGATAAATATTTGCAAATTTGGAATAATAAATCTAGTTGAATGGTACATAGTTTTTTAATCAATAAAATGGTACCAGAAGCAGCCAGTTCAGTGTTATCATCATGATACACAGCCAAAGTTTCAAAATTATTGTGTAAATTGGAGTACAAGACTCTAAATCCTTGATAATCCTGAATGACTTGTAACAACGAAGAATCATTCTTGCAATCCAACAAGAGGAAGTAACTAACAAAAAGCTTGAAATTGTTTTCCACCATGTCGATATCGATACAGGACAACAGCTTGGCAATGCAAAAGATCTTGTTTGCTTGATAAAGTTCTGAATTCAACAATTCAACTCCACAACGGTATAAATCCTGATCATTGTTGACGTAAATCTGGATATGGTCGGAAACTATCTTGATGTATTCAATCAACCTTGCGTTCACAGCGTTGAGATCGTTAACATCGATGACAGACAGGGCCTTTTTAACGTAGTTCCAGAAGCTCTCTTCGTCCTGGAAGATGTGTTCTTGCTGGTTCATCTGTGGAGGAATGGGAGTATAATTATTGGGAATGATAAGTGATGGAAACAACAAAAACAGAAACAAGCGAGTGGATGGGTTGATGGATGGCAACCAAGATAAAACAGGATATAACAACTAATTTGAGTACTGATCTGTTTAATTCACTTCAATCAACTCTCAACTTTTTCTTCTCAGAGGTTCTCTTTGTGAATTTTTGTTTGTTTAATTTTTTCATTTTTCAATATGGCTTTTAAAAAATATTGACGGTATTAATTATTGATATTGAGTACTAAACAATCAGACATATTCATTGATATTATTATTATACTCGACAAGTTGATACTAGTGTTGATGGATTTGAGTTAAATCACAATGGAGTTGGAAGAGGTCAGTAGTTGGTAAACTTCTGGGTATAGGAATTTTATTTTAACACCCCCCCTTTTTTAGGCTTACTTCCTAGTGGAAAAGGCTGAGAAGCTGGTTGGCAAGAAGCAGTACAAGGAGGCATCCAAGATGTACAAAAAAGCCAGTGAAGAGTTCAAAAGACATATAAATGAGACTCAGAATAGAGAGGTATTTATTGAGAAGTCCACAGTATTTCTTTGTTATATTTCTAACACAACCCTTTTTTAGATCAATGATGCATTGGAAATACTTGTCCATCAGTACCAACAACGAGCACAAGAACTAACACTGGTACAAGTGAACGTGAAGCAACTACTCCAGCATAAGAAGAGCAATTCAAGCATCAATTCAAGCATCTCCACAAGCGGCATCAACACAGGTTCGATGCTGTCGTCACAAATCATCGCTCCTCGCTCAAAGACTGGAGGTGATAGCGTTGCTAGCTCACTTGCTTCTGCAAGAGGGATCCCCCATAACAATAACAATACTATCCTTGATAGCATATACGGAGATGATATAACAAACACAGACCCAATAACAAAGTTCCAGCTACAAGTTAACAACCTACTGAAACCTCCACCTTTAAACACTACTATCCCAACACAAACAAGAGATGATATCAAACCATCTGGGAAATCTATTGAAGAGTTGGAACTTGAGAACCATACTTTAAAACAGTTGCTA
The DNA here is from genome assembly GCA_030564525.1 of Liangdongia berthetii. Classification (NCBI taxonomy): domain Eukaryota; kingdom Fungi; phylum Ascomycota; class Saccharomycetes; order Phaffomycetales; family Wickerhamomycetaceae; genus Liangdongia; species Liangdongia berthetii. Next base: position 18,379 of record JAJLVX010000070.1, on the reverse strand, counting down.
ACAACGTATTCAGAGAATCTACAATCTTATGAATCTTATCAAAAGAAGATCAAGAGAAATTTGTTTACTTATGTCAATAACTTGAGGAATGAGGTACAACAACAGGAAAGGAAAAAGAATACTGATTATGATTTATTGCAACAAAAGAATAAATCATTGGAAGCACAGATCAAAAAGATGAAGGAGCGTTGGGATAACTTAGTTGAAAGTGCGAAAAAGAGAAGAACCAGTGAAGATCAATATACAAGAGCTTCGACCCCTAATAGTTGATTGATATTGCAGATTTATATTATGAAGCTGATAATTGGGATGTAATGATAATATATAATACGATGATACTAATACTAATAATGATAATGATAATGAAATAACACTACGTTCAAGCTTTGTTTTTAATTACGTTTAAAAGATTTATATTGTAGCACAGTGATTATTTTATACTATTACACATACCAATGTCTCTTACTTAGAGGCCTTGATACCATGCATCATTTCTTCCTTTGTAATCAAGTGACCAATGGTTTCGACATGAGACAACAATTGATCAACATTAGAAGACCATTCATTCAATAATTCATTGGAATCCTTTGGTTTAGCAAAACTAACAATCTTGGCTGGTCTGTTGATTTTGGCATAAATAGTGCCTTGATTGACCAACTTGCTAATGAATTGCTCAGTTTCAGCCTCCTTCAAGTCCAATAGTTGGTTCAGTCTTTCAAGAGTTATTCTAGTGTAATATGTAGACACCACTCTCAAATTGTGTTCAATAACTCTGTTACGTAGATCTTCCCAGTGTTGAGCATTTGCTTTTTCCTTAGAGTTGAAGAATTCATTCTTTTCTAGCTCTGATGTGTAAATGTCCTTGATGATTGGCCATCTCATCAATTCCTTTGTAATAAATGATTCAACCAATTTGTTTTGTAATTCTAGTTTCTTCAAGTTGTGATCAGATTCAACTTTATGTATCAAATCATTTTGTAAGTTATCATATGGGGCCAAAACAATAAAGTAAACAATGTTGGTTAATATTGGAACCCATTTGGCTTCATCTTTCTGGATCTCTTCAATTTCATAAATGGATAAGTAATATTTAGCAATGTTCAAGTAATCATTCTTGTCCAAACCGATCTTGATTAATAATTGGTAATATTTCAATTTGATGTCTTGGTATTCTTCTAGTTGCAAAGTCTTTACAAGAATCTTTCTTGACAAGATTTGGGCTTGTGTGAAGTCACCCTTTAAAATACACAATTCAACCTGTTCCAAAATAAATTCCATTTTTTCTCTTAGGTTCATCGAACCATAAGTTTCAATCTGTAATTCAGTCAACAGATCGGTAGCTTCGTCAATCTTACCTTCACTTCTTCTAATGTGTGATAATTCTCTAGTAACTCTAGCTCTTTCAACTTCAACAAAGATCTTGTTTTCAGTAACTGTTCTAATTGTTTCAATGGTTTCAATCTTGGTGGCCAAATCTGGTGTCTTATCCAAAAACTTCATCACTTCTTGAATAAATGTTTGAATAGCCAACTTCAATTGACCATGCTTTTTAGACAACAGAACCAATTGTTCATTTAATGCTTTCCAATCATTGTGTTCAACCAACAAATTGGCAATTTTCACAAACACCCTCTTGGAAGAAACCAAGTCTGAGGCTTGACGAGTCTGCTTCTCCAACAACAAGTATTTTTCTAAAGCAGCTGCATAATCAGACTAAATTTGGGGTTGTTAATAATGATGCTTCTTGTAATTTGTTGCCACCCTTCACTTTAAAAAAATGTAAAATACCTTTGACAAAACCTCAATTTGAGGAAATTGCTCATCCAAAATCTCGGTGTAGTCCTTTTCAGCTTTCAATGGTGCGTCTCTTGACATCGTTGTAGTTTTATACCTTCAATAATACCAAATGATATCAATGCCTTTCGAATCCTGTATATATGTTTTGATTTCTTCTGAGTTGAACTTTTCGTTCAACACTTTTTGGATGCGGCCACTACCCACACGGATCAAAATGGCAGTGAAGAATTGAAGAATTGTTTAGATTCCACAATTAGGCATGTTGAATGAATAGTCATTCAAATATGAACATCATCTTATTAATATATAGACTATTTCAATGACAATAGTCTTTTGAAATATCGATTTATCTCAAATTTCAAGAACTTTAATCAACACCAGCCACAAATATCCTGATATGGTAATGGATGTGGCTAGTGCTTAGTAACAATTGCCCAATTTGGATATGGCGGTGCACTCCAAAATTTTTTTTTATTTGAAAAGTAAAGATGAGATGAGGCCTATAACTAACAAATACAACAACACTATTATCTGAACTTATTACAATGGCTGGGTCACAGTTGAAGCAGTTGAAGGCTGCATTAAAGGCTAACGGTCTAACAGGTCAAACTAATGTCAAGCACAAGGGTAAGAAGGGCAGAAAAGCTCCAAATGAGACCCGTCGTGATGATAGAGCTGAAGTTATTCAAAAAATCAGAGAACAGTTCAACCCTTTTGAAATCAAGGTCAACAAGAAGAAGAACGAAATAGACACTAGAGCTCTAAAGGGTGCCCAAGGTAAACCAGGGATTTCAAAGCAAATCGGGGAAGATCAAAGAAAAGCCGCATGGGAAGCTAAGAAGAACAGTAAGAATAAAGTTGGTGGGTTGAAGGATCGTCGTTTTGGTGAAAATGATTCTACTTTGACTCCAGAAGAAAAGATGCTTGAACGTTTCACTCGTGAAAGACAAGTGCAATCATCCAAGAATGGGTTATACAACTTGGATGATGATGATGAGGACAATGATGCAGGTTTGACACACTATGGTAAGTCATTATCATTAAAGGATGATTTCCAAGAAGATGATTTGAAAGAAGATGATGATGATTTCTTGAGACCAAAAAAGCGTTCTTTAGATGAAGATGATGATGGTGAATACCCAGAAGGTGGTGAAGATGCTATTCCAAGAAAGAAGACAAAGGCTGAGGTCATGAAAGAAGTTATTGCCAAATCCAAATTTTACAAGCAACAACGTCAAATTTTACAAGGAAAAGTTGAAGATGAGATTGATCAATTGGATGAAGGGTTCACCGATATTCTGGAAGAACTTGGTTCTATTCCAAACCCAAAGAAAGGCCCAGTTATTGTTTCCAATGTGAAAAACGGGTTGAATTATGAAAAAGCTGTTAAGGAGTTGACACTGGACAGACGTGCTGTCCCAGCTGACAGAACAAAGACTGAAGAAGAAATCAAGAAAGAAAAGGAAGAAAAAATGAAGAAATTGGAGGAAGCCAGACAACAACGTATGGATGGTGTTCTTGAAGAAGATGATGGTGAAAGAGGTCCAGATGAATTGGGTAACGATGATTTCTGGTTACAAGGCAGTGATGATGAAGGTTCTTTAGCTGCTGACGATTTTGAAGACGCCCAGAATGCCAGCGAAGAGTCTGAAAATGAAGACGACATTTCTAGACCAAAGGGTGACGTTGCTATTCCTTGTCCAGAAAATCATGATGAATTACTGAAATACTTGGAAAATACACCATTGGAAGACACTTTACCAGCAATCAATAAAATATTTGAAGCATATGCACCAAAGTTGAGAGGTGGTAACAAACAAAAGCTTGCCATCTTCACTACAGTGGTTTTCCAGCATATCTTATACCTTTCAGAATCTGAAGATATTGATAATGAGCACTTTAGCACTGTCCAAGAAAGTTTGGTTAAATTATTAAAGAGTTGCTCGGAAAAATTTAATCCAGAATTAGTTGAATTCTTACGTGAAAAGATTCAAGAAGTTCAAGAAAGAATCGCTGAAACTATCAGTGGTCAAAATGAATTCCCAAGAGTCTCTGACCTTGTGTTCTTTTCATTAATTGGTTTGATATACTCCACTTCCGATCACTACCATCTTGTTGTTACACCGGCTTTGATCTTGATGGGTGAAGCTTTGGAGCAATTGAAGTACAAGGATTTGTCATCATTTATTGGTGGTTTATTCCTTGCTCAAACATTTGTTAGATACCAAAGAATTGCCAAAAGATACATCCCAGAAGTCACCTTCTTTTTGGAAAAGGCTTTGCTTTCATTCATTAAAATTAATTCTTCAGAAATCACAGCAAAGAGAGATCTATCGATCAAGCTACCAAAATCTCCAAAGGAATCTGAAAAGTTATTAAGAATATCAGATATTGATCGTGACTTGGATGATTCTTATATCATTCCAGCATTCACAAAGGTAATTTCTATTATTGATATGTATTTGGATATATGGAAGGAAAAAACTGCATTCATTGAAATTTCCAAGCCATTCACCGTGATATTAGCATCATTGGAATCAAAATATCCTGATTTCAAACCTGTTCAACAACTTGCACAAAAATTGAACAGACTATTGAAGTTTGCACAAGAAGAACGCAAACCTTTGACATTACAAACACACAGAAAGTTGGCCATTGCATCCTATGCTCCTAAGTTTGAGGAGAACTTCAACCCAGAAAAGAGATCTTATGATGACAACAGACAAAGACAAGATATCAAGAAGATGCAAAAACAAATTAAACAAGAGTACAAATTCCAAATGCGTGAAATTCGTAAGGATTCCAGATTTGAAGCCAGACAACAAATCGGTGAAAAGAAGGCACACTACGAAGCTTACCATGCCAAGATGGCTCATATTCTTAACTCCATCAACACCGTTGAAGGTGCTGAAAAGAACGCTTATGATCGTGAAAAGAAGATGCGTAAGAATAAGAAATAATAGCATCTTATTTCTCACATTGGAAAATTGTATAGTATAATTATAGATTCATCATTCTACAGAACCCCACTGTTTTTTACATCGTGTATATTTTCATTAACATCATTTGGAAATTTCATAATCCTTGTAAAACTGGTTTAACAACCCCAAAACACCAGGCTCCTTCGAGTTTTCAGATTCTTGATTCATACCGTCATCAGCCTTAGGCAAACTTGTGATGAACGACCCAGCCAGCTGGTCCAAGTCATCCGAGCGTCTCAACTTAAAGTTGTCACGAGTTCTCAAATATGGAGAATTAGGCATACCAGCAATATTGTTGGCGTTATCAAGAGGATCAGTAGAAGAAGTCGCCAGCAAATCTTCATTGCCATCAAATCTGTTATTAACAGCATTTGGTGGTTTACCATAGATTGATTGTTGAAGTGCTTTGTTATTTTTCACCATCTTGCCATTTCTATGCGTCTCATTGTTACCATAGCTATCCAAGAAGTATAAGTATGATTTCATCATTTTATCTTCACCAGAATTGTTGTAGTTTGAATGAAGTGGTTGTTTAGCATCTTTCTTGCTCTTTTCAAAGTTAAACATCGCAAATGTACACACATAGCCCAACCCATCAACATGAACAGAAAATTCTCTGAAAAAGTCAATAATCTTGTTTGCTGATTTTGGTAACGAAAACCATAGAATGAATGGAGTCATAACAAAACTTGCCAATTCTCTAATCAATAACAGAGCTTTCAAATCAAAAACTTTACAAAACTCAGTTTTAACTTCTTCAGTATGGTATTTACCTTCCCAATGCTTTGGTAAATAATGTGTATATGCAGCCACTTTTCTCAAACTCACTTCAGAATCAAACACTTGATACTCTTCCGGAATGGCACCACGACATACAGCCCAAATTGTACCAAAAATACTGATGTAGAACAAAACTGTACGGTCTTTGGTAATTTCAAAGTTAAAAAACATATCAGGATCCACAATTGATAATAAACCCAAAACTGCAGCAAATGAACCAGAGATGAATGAAACAAACTTTAGAATTATAACAGTTTTCTCTTTTGGAAATTGATCAGTGTATCTTAATGCTTCAGGAACACTAAGATTTAATCTTCTTTGGAATAAATGGTATAACTCATTAAATTCTCTGAATTTCCACTCAGCTAATGGAGTGTATTGTCTTGATCCAATAGAACCTGGGTTCTTTTTATATTCATTGAAATAACGGAAAAAATATAACAACACAAAGTATGTAACAATGAATGGAGCCAAGATAATATTAAACACGCCAGCTAAAAGGAATCTCTTTTTTAACTCTTCAGCTAGTTCTTTTCTCTTGTTTTCTTTCAAAAATTGCTGACGAACTTGTCCTTGTTCATTAAACACAAATCCAGAGATACACAAATTTAAATTCCATTCCAAAGTTTTAGTTAAAACATTTTCTTTATACCCTGGAATTGGTAATGTCAAATCAAATATGTCTTTGTTGAACATCGCAATGAAATAGTTTTCTTTTCTCATGATTCGATTTGCAATTTCATGGGCGTCAATTCTTGCTTTGGACTTTACATCAGAAACATTTGAAGTCATAGCATTTGAATCCTTTAATTGAACAATTTTCTTAACAACAACTTGCCATGATATTGTTTGTAAATCTTTATCAGAAATCTCCAATAGATGTTTGTAGAAAAAATGAATCTCCTTTAATTCTTTCATATCAACGTAAAGTTGGATAACTTTCAATGCAAAATAAATAACAAAAAACCAAAGAATAGTCTTTCCAGAAAAACTAATGTGTGAATAACATTGATCTATTCTAATATCATCCAAGCTTCTGGAGGTTTGAAGTTTCAATTTGGAGTAATTAATACAAGATGTCAAGTATGTTGAAAAATAAACCACAAAAATCAATGTAGCCAAGTCCAAAGCCCTTGCTAATAAGATACAGTAGTAACCATTACCAAGATAATACGAGTAAATGTCTTGTAGGAATTTATCCAAATTTTCAATATTTGCCCACTTCCATAATGCTCGTTCTTTTGGACTTAAAATCCCCAATTTGGCTCTTCTTCTTCTTTCTTCATTCGTTCTTGATGCTTCAGTGCTAGTGGATTTATTGTTCTTTGGTTGCTTTTTGAATGAGATTGGAATCTGTGCTTCAATATCTAATTCTTGTTGTTTATTTTTGGATAACTGTGTAGCAATGGCAGAAGGAATATTTTTCAAGTTGTTTCCAACTTTTGACTTTATGTTATTAAACCGTGGGGTGTCTTCTCTTTGTAATGGTTCATTGTTCTTTCTATTTGAATGGGATGATAACGGACTTCTGCTTTGGGGCTTTGAAGACTTATTCTCCACCATCAATGACATAGGAACAGCACCGTCATCCTCTTCTTCTTCTTCTTCTTCATCATCACCTTCACCAATTTGGATCAAATCATTTGTATAGTTAACATGATTAAGATGATGCCCATTTCTGATATTTGCAATAGATGATGTATCTAAATTGTGATGTATATCAGATTGTTCCACGCTATACTCATCATCTTCATCATCACTGTTATCATCAGACTCTATCAGCGAACGATCACGAAAGTTTTGCGTTGAGGAGCCATGTCCATCATATAACTGGTCATTTATGCTGGACAACTCTGTCTCATTATTCCTTGTGTAGTTTGAATCAACACCAAAGACACGAGATAAGAATGTATTTGGGTTTTGAGATGTCATGATTGTTCTGCTAATTCATTGATTACAAGTGAAATGAACTAAAAAAAAAATTAGTGATACGTCAAACCATATGATATACATTCACCAAATCAGGAGCTGTTCAACTGTGCACAACTATATCATACCTTCTAAGTTCTCAATGTTAACTAATAAACAGTTAAATATCGGGTTATAACTTGGTTTAATTTGTTTACGGTGGCAAGCAAGTTTAGTGATTATTGATTTTTTTTATGTCAAAACAACTGAGACCACAATTTCAAGACTAGTCCGAAGATAAAGGAAGACTTTGAACCTCAGACCAAGAAACAAGAGACTTTGTGGTCTAATGTATAAACACAAAAAACATTTTACAGTTAACTAGCTAACCAACTACTACAAATACTATTAAAAGTAGCAAGAAGATATATATTAGATAGCTTTAGAATTTTGGAGTGACAACCATCTTGTCAATTATGCTACCATATAAATAAGCCTTTTGTTGGTCAGGATCTGTTTCATCCAATTCTATAACATCTTGCAAAAAGCTTGTATCAGCACCTCTTTCGACATCCATCTCAACGTTACCAATCTTCATGGTGACTCTACCAGACTTGTGAATCCGTAGACTACCAATTTGACCTTGCATGTGTTGCAGTTTTTTCAATTCTTCTTCTGAGTTTTTGTTAGTTTCACTTTCCTCCAGTTTGACATCCTTCTTCGAACTTTCACCATCACTGGTCATGGTAATGTCTTCAGAACTGGATTCTTTAGATTTATAATTCTCATCAAGCAATATATCATCTCCTTCAACTTTAAATTCTGGTAAAATGCTTGGGAATTGAATGAACATAAATTTTTCTTTATCATCGTTCATTTCAGCAATTTTCTTTATTAGTGTTCTGTGATCTTTGTTCAATTTCAATGTTTCCTCTTGCGCTTCCTTTGAATCAACAGAGAATAAATCGGTTCTCAAATGTATTTCATTTAATCTTTGTTGTAAATCTTCATCTCTGTTTTTCAGTATGCTTTTCAGGGAAGTTTCTAAAGGTTCTTGTTTAACAGCAGAAGTCATATGTGCATCATCTTCATCTTGTTTACCAGAAGCAACAGATTCAGGACTTCTGGAACGTTCTTCTTCATTAACAACTTTAGCTCTTGGTGCCCTGATTGGGAATAATTCAGTTTCTTCTTTGGAAAACTTGTACTCCTCGTTCATATTGATCCTTGTAATGTCTTCTTCATCATCGGATTCTGGACCAACGGATGTACTGCGTGATTCTGAGTCTTTCTTCAGTATATTTGTCAAGTAATCTGGAGCTGGAGAAGCACTCGTTGCTCTAGCAGAAGTTGTTGTCCGGGCAGGTTCATTCAATGCGTTACCAGATGCCAATGGACCAACAGACACAACATGAGTCCCAGCCAACGCTCTGTTGTTCCTTCCACCACGACCACCTCTTGTAGCAGCACCACCACGGCCTGGAGGCATGGTTTTCTTTAGATCATCCAAGTTGGTTGGAGCATCAGCATCTCTCTCTTCTTTGCTTCTTCTTGCAACAACTTTTGGCTTGAACTTCAGTCCTGGCTTAGCACCCGCTTTGGAGTTTGGAGTTGAACGACGGGACAAAGAATCTAATCTCGAGGAAGTATCACGCGTCATGATAATAGCACAGCTACCCAATATAATCAGCAATGCTTAAAGCTCTCGTTCCTGTAAGTTTGAGTTTCCCAAAGACGTTAAATTTTTTAAATCATCTTCTTACCCGGAAGTCATCGCATCAAAAATTTTTTTTTGGTGTATACAGGAAAAGACAAAGACATAAATGAAGTCGCAGTCTTGCAATATAAACAACAAGACACTACACTGACGGTTTGTGATGGCTAGAAAGAGTGCTAAGCGTGCCGAGGAAGACTTTGGTTTGGACGATGTCGATGCGTTCCATGCAGAAAAGGAAAAGATCCTTTTCGATGAAGGTCTAAGCTCCCGAAAGTCCAGATACAATGCTAGAGATGAAGAGAGTGAAGAAGAAGTTATGGGCATTGATGATGAAGATGACAGCGATGAAGAAGAAGAACTGAGAGATCAAGATGAAGACGAAGATCTAGATGACGAAGAGTTTTTTGGCAAGAAGCATGAAGATGAGGAGATTGATGAAGATGAAGGTAACTGGGGTGGTAAGAGAGATTTCTACGGTGCAGATGATGCTGAAGATGAAGAAGACGCCAAACAAATGGAAGAAGAAGCTCTTCGTCAGCAAAAGAAACATTTACAAGAATTGAACATTGAGGATTATGTTGATGAAGACTTGGATGAAGAATGGTCAAAGAATGCCAAAAAGCAAGAACTTGGTGAAGATGATCTAGTATCAAAATCTAAAAAAGAAGTCACCAAAAAGGATCTATCGAAACTAGACAAGAAACAAAGATTAAAATACTTGAATACAGCACACCCAGAATTCATACCGTTATCCAAAGAGTTAACAAAATTGACACCATTATTGGAAAACTTGAAACCAAGAAAAGATAAGAGTGAAGTTTCAAATGTAAAGTTCACTGCGCTATCTGCTTATCTGGGTGCTATTACTGTTTATTTTGCATTATTTTCATCCTTGGCCAAGGAAGATGAACCATTCACCATGAAGGAACACCCAGTTATGGAAAGTATCTTGAGTTCAAAAGAACTATGGAGACAAGCCAGTGAGTTGGATGAAGAAATGGAAGAATCTGAAGATGAACATGATGATCAAGACGATGAAGAAGAACTAGAACAGCAATCAAAGATAACGAAGAAGAAATCACAAGTTTCTGAATCTGAAAGTGAAGACAATGATGATGTCTTTGATTCTGCTTCTGACAATCAAGGCAGTGAAGATGAAGATGAATCAGAAGAAGAATCAGAATTGGAGATTGATATTTCTAAACCTCGTGTTTTCAAAAAGGCCAAGGCTCAAACCAATGAAGACTTTGCTGAAACTGAAATGGATGATGTCGACAGAGAAGAAAAGAAGGCTCGTAAGCGTTCCCTACGTTTCTACACATCTAAGATTGATCAACAGAATAAGAAGAAGGATGAAAAGTTCACTGGTGATATGGATGTTCCATATAAGGAACGTTTGTTTGAAAGACAACAAAGACTAATAGAAGAGGCCCGTAAGCGTGGTCAATACGATCCAAATGGTGCTGACTTGGGTGATGACAATGATTCATTCGATGAACAAGATATTAGAGACGCCAACGCCGTCAAAAGTGGATTTGATGACACATACTACAACTCTGTCAAGAATTCAAAGTTGGCCAAGAAGCAATCTCGTAAGACTGCACATGAAACTGCTGTCAAGGCTGCAAAGGAAGGTAAATTGGCTGAATTGCAAGAAGATGTGGGTGAAGATGGTAAACGTGCTATCAACTACCAAATCTTGAAGAACAAGGGTTTGACTCCACATCGTAAGAAGGAGAACAGAAACTCGCGTGTTAAGAAGAGAATGAAGTACGAAAAGGCTCAAAAGAAGTTGAAGTCCATGCGTGCTGTCTACTCCACGCCAACTGGTGCTTATGGTGGTGAAACTACCGGTATTAAGAAGAATTTGTCCAAGTCTGTCAAGTTTTAGTTTCGTGTATAGTTATAATAATAGAGTATTGGTAATTCAATGGTAATCAGGTCGTAGAAATAGTTTATGCAATTGTTAAACAATGTCAAAAAGTGCTTTAATATGTGACTGGATATCTTCTGAAGAGCTTAGATCATCATTTGATCCTTCTAAATCCCAAAGAAGAAAGTTCCTTACAACTGCTTTCTAAAAACAATGGATTAATATAACTAGTGGTGTTCTCATGAATAGTACTTGTTCGCATACAATAGAATTCCTTTGGGAATCGTCTAAATTTGAATCATTTAGCTGAGAAACTTCGTCGGCGATAGTTTTGCTTTGATCAGTTAAATCTTCAAAGATACTAAACTGTTTAGCCAAATCTTTGGCTCTATTAACAATTGGCAAAGGTATTCCACAAATCAAAGCACATCTAAAAAATATATGATTAATAACTAGTGTGATCATTATTGCAATATACGTTAGAATAATATAGATGTAGCCAAATGTCAACTTACTCTATGCCAAAACTTTGTTTGAATAATCCCTTATTTAGAGAATATAAATATGTTATTTGATTCTGCGCATCACCTTCAACTGGGTCATCAGTAATCCGTGTCTGCCCCAATAAAATTTCCATATGATTATGGTTGATGTTTCCAACGTTGGCTAAAACTCCATCCTGGAACAACTCATGGAAATGTGTTGTCAATACAGACCGTGTCTGGCAATCTTGTGAACACAACTGCTGAATAACAGCACCCAACAATGCCGGACCACCTATGATATCGGTACCCTTACCAAACTCATCGATTAAAAGCAAACTTTTGTCAGTTTTCATCTTTAGGCATTTGGAGACTTTCTGTAAATCAATAAAGAATGTACTTTCACATTTCTCTATACTTTCTCTGGTGGATATTCTTGATAGTATCTTATCAACAACACCAATTTCAGCAAAGTCTGCAGGCACAAAGGAGCCAATATGAGCTAAATACACAATCACTCCAATCTGTGAGAGATAAACCGATTTTCCAGATCCATTTGCACCCGTGACAATCATTGGAGACCCACCCTGTAGTGAAGTATCGTTTGGAATAAAGGAAGTAACAAAAGTAGAGTATAGTGGATGCCAAGCCTTTGTAAGATTCACGACTAATTCATTAACCATTTGTGGTTTAGTAAAATTATAAAGTAAAGCAGTAGATCCAAGGGTCAGAAAGCAATCCAACTCGGCAAACAAGTCACCATATTTTAACAACAAATCTTCCTCATTCATTACTTGAACTTGTAACTGATAAAGTATTTCAATCTCCATATCAATAATCATTTGATATATGTCACCATATTCATCGTCCATCTTGGAGGTAAATTCATCTTTGAAATAAATGTTTGTTGAAGTTCTAAACACTTCAGTCCATTCAGAATCCAATAGTTCAATCCTATCTTCAAACAGAATTTCAATTGATATCAAATAGCCAATCTGAGGAATGTATACAACGTTAAATCCTTCGGTTGGAATAATATGGTTGAATCGAGACGATATTTCAGATGCAACTTGATGTAATGTGTCTTCCAATTCATTATACATCCTTTTATATTCATCAAGCTTCACATTCAACCCATCTCTAATATAAACTTTCCCCCAATCTTTTGAAAGATCAAAATCAATAATTTCATTAATCAAGTTTAACAAATTCCGAGAGATCTGAACATTTACTTGAGAATCAATGGAATTGAAAATGGCTGGAGTTTTAGTTTCTTCTAATTTCATTACCCAGTTGTGAATTATATCAGCTATTTTGATCGTCTTGTGAAGAAAATCTTGCAATGCGACCCAGTTTGAAAGTTGAGATTTCCCATTCCTTAGTATTGAAGTGATATTATTGATATTTCCTAAATTCTTTAGTAATGAGACCAATTCTTCAAAATTCTGAGACTCTTGAGGGTTAAGTAAAACAGAAATCGTTTCATGCCTTTCAGTGATCTTGTGTATGTCAGTTAACGGTGAGTTGAACCAGGAAAATAACTTCTTGCTTCCTAGTGGGGATCCAGTTAAATTCATTAGCTCAAAAACAGAAGCCTTTCCGTGTGCTTTGTTTTGCACACTATTGTCAAACAACGATACCTCATCACTAGTAGATTTAAATATATGAAGTGCATGTAAAGTTTCTTTATCGATATAGACAAAATCAGAGAATGTTATTATTTCTGTTGATTTGATCAATTCATGAAGTGAGATGTTCATACCGTCAAGTATTGAGTATGTTTCAATGGTGGAAAACAAAGCACCAAAGCAACCAAGTGACAATTCCAACGATCTTGAAGAGGCTAAATCTTTCAATACAGGATACACATCACTTGAAATGGAAACATCATGCTGTTGTTGTTCAATGATGTTGTTGATGTAGAAAGCAGCGCTGTGGGCAGAAAATTCTTTGGATCTTGGGATATCAATTGGAACTCTTCTCTCTGAGGCTAAAAATGTTAATTTTTTTGGTGTTTTCCTCATAATAGACTTTCAAAGTACTATACCTTCACGCTCGATAGTTGATGAAACCGCCTCATTGGTCTTTGGAGCAATCAACACTCTTGTGGGACTTAGACGTCTAAACACTAAAAAAAATTAGAGCTATTTCAACCATCACCAGGAAATACTATACCAACAGTATTCTACCAAACCGTGTATCTCATCTCGATCTGCTGTGTTGATTGAAGTGTCTTCAATCACATATAATAGCCGCCCTGCAAGATCCACACAGCAGCCGCCAAAGTGTTTGGAGTCGGCGTTGAGACCAAGAATAACATCACCAGAGTAGTTCAACGTGCTGTCTGCATTGGTGTCATCCTCCTCGTTAGCGCCCTGTGACATTTGTGTGTTTCCAGCCTCTTGAGTGTTTGTTGATGTTGGTGAAGTTGGTGAAGTTGGTGAAGTTTTGCAGATGACATAAAAATTTGAAAATTTATAATCATTTCGAAGAACAAAGAAGTGTTAAAGAAATAGAACAACAGAGCGTTAGAAAAAATGTCCAGAAGTGCTATTGTGAACTGCTCTTTTTCCAGTTGGTACGACAAGTACAAGAAACACACGCCAAAGGCTCATATCATCAAGCCTTTGCCACAAGCGTTTGTCGACTACTTGACTAGCGATGGTATCGATTTGCCAGAAGACGGACACTACCAAGTGAATATGGGTGATGGTGATGCTGAATACAGCGACTGGAGTGAAGATGAGGATGCTGGCAAAGAATATTCAGATAGTGAAGATGACGAGGAAGAACAAGCAGCTTCAAAGAAGAATCCAAAAGAACTATTTGAGGAATTCAAAGATATCCATGAAGAAATCAAAGATGTTATCAAGACAATGGGCGCTGTGACCCCAAAACTAAACTGGTCTGCACCAAGAGATGCGACTTGGATCATGCCTACAAACACCATGAAATGTCAGAATGTTTCTGATGTCTATTTATTACTGAACGCTTCCAACTATATCATGCATGATATTTCCAGAGCATTTGATGATGTTGAAGGCGATGAAGATGAAGAGGAAAACGGCACCAAGCATACAAACACGGAATATGAATTAGTTCTAAGGAAATGGTTCAATATCAACCCTGCGTTGGAGTTTAGATGTTTTGTCAAGAATAAAAAGATTATTGGTGTGACTCAGCGTGATTTGAATTATTATGACTATTTGGAAAACCTGTCAGACACATTTGTTGAATTGATTGATGAATTTTTTGAAACAATACTGGTTGATACTTTCCCTGAAGATGATTATGTGTTTGATGTTTACTTGCCTCGTCCATTTGATAAAGTTTGGTTAATTGATATCAATCCATTTTCAAGAAAGACTGATCCATTGTTATATGATTGGAATGATTTGCAAAATTTCGATGCTGAAAATGACGATGAAGATTATGAGCTGAGATTAATTACTGAAACCAACAAGGGTAGATTTGCTGTCAAGGAGCATTCTGAGAATCAAGTTCCTCAAGATGTTGTTGATGCTAGTGCTGATACTGCAAAAATGGTTGAACTTGCCAAAGAATGGCAAGCTATGCAGTTGAAACAGGACGAGAAAAACAAGGCTGAAAAGAATTAGAATCAGGTCATGACTTTACATATATATTGTATTATAATTACCCATCATACATGCATATTTTAAAACATTTGTTTTCAATTCTATAATTCATTTATTCGTAGTATTTTTAAACATTTCTTCCCAAAGTTTTATAACTTCTTTTCAACTGGCTTGGTCAAAATCTTGACAGCCTTATTTGAAAAGATATAAGACAATCCACTCAGTATGGTGGTCAACCCAACAAAGTAACCGAACCCAGTGAAACTGGTCTCCAAGATGTCAATCATAGATGGATCAATCTGTTGCAACACCACTGGTTTCAAGACAGCAGCACCAATGTACAACATCTGGAACCCAGTGTTATACTTTGAAATGGTGGTTGGGTGCACCTCAGCACTTGGAATACTGAAATCCCAGAATCTTGTAAAGGTCTTTGGAGGTGGTAACGAAATATATCTGTAGTAAATAGCCGAGAACCCTAATAACACATCTCTACCCAAGATGATGGTGGCAATTGTCCATGGAATGGTACCAGCTTGAGCACAGCATGTGGTGCAGATCAGCATCAGAAACTTGTCAGCCATAGGATCAATCACAGACCCAACAACGGAATGCATGTTGAACTTTCTAGCAATGAACCCATCAACAAAGTCTGTTATACAAGAGTACGCAAATAGAGCCAACCCGTAGTAAACCTGATCCGTGACAATGAAATACCCAATGAATGGGGCACTGATGAGTCTGGTGAATGTAAGAATGTTTGGGATTGTATAAATGTTTTCATGAACTTCCTTTGGGATGAGTTTTTTAATAGAGTCTTTGGATTGGGCAACTTTATCATTGATCTTTGAAGAAAGTTTTGAAGAAAGTTTCAATTTCGAGTCTTTCTCTTTCTGTGGTGCATTAAGCAGTTTTGTGTATTGGGAAAATGGCCTTATTGCGTTGAAGTGTCCTAAGATGCTGCGAGTGTTGTGGTTGTTGTTGATGCTGAAACTTTTTAGTGCCGATATTGTTGGTGATGAGACCTTGGCTAATTGTCTAGAGATCAATGGTGTGCTGCTCACACTGGCACGCAGACCAATTCTCGTCAATCCAATCATGATATGTTTGATGTGTTTGTTTAGATCCCAATTGGTATGTTATGCTGTTATACCGTTGTTGTCTCTGTTGTTGTGTTCTTCACTACTGGTGGTTCCATTTAGTGTTGTTGATGTTGCTGATGTTGAATATTTTTTTCAGCTTAACCGTCATCGGGGGAAATAAACAATAAACAGAGGAAGAGCATTGGCTGGAGGCTGGAGAAGAGAATGTGGGTGGTTACTGTAATATGAAGTCAACTGTCAGGTTTATAGTGATATAAGTATACTATATATTATTTTATAACTACTGAAGAACACTGATGGTGTGTTGGTATTTGGAATTAATGCTTTACTGGGTTTATTAAAGCATGGATGATGAGATCAGAATTTCAATTAACCATATAATGAAACCCATTTTGGAGATGACAATATATATTGGATAATCAAATTAATCAATGAATCATGATTATTACAGTCAGTTATCATAATCTTTCTTCCATTATTTATGAATAGCCTTTGATTTTAGTCAAAAACACCCTGAAAACTTGAACCGTTATAATTAAGAACGTCACACGTACTATTTTAAGAAAGAAACTAGTAACCAGTGACCAGTCTTTGAGAAACCCTTTAATACCACTGTCCACAGAAACACCCCATTATAAGAAGTTAAAATTTAAAAAGATTCAATTTGATCTGAAACTCGGAGGTGTATTTAGTGGTACTTTTTAGTGCATGAACATACAGTTGTAAACGTGAGGTACAACATAGCCAAACGGGTTTATGAGAGGCTTGTTAAATCAAAAGAGGTATGCATAGACATCTAAACTATACAGTGTGTTCACTCAGCACTTACACAAATCCAAGTTAACAATACTATGACTTGGAGATCCTTTTGGATATATGTATTTCCACCTTGAACATTTTAGTCTTGTTATGTAGCACTAAATGAAGCGAAGTTAGATGATATGCCCCTTGACACATACAAACTATTTAAATCAGCAGTTTCTCAAATTTTCAAATATGTACTTGATCAACAGTTGTACCATATTTTTAACAAGACAACCATGAAGCTTGCTGTTCTTCTAACAACTGTCTTATTGTCAACATTAACGTTGGGTGCTGATAACTATAATTACTCAGATGCAGTGTACAATACTCTGGTCCACATGGCCAACTACCCCAAAATCGCTTATTGTTCTATTGATCCTGGCTTCAGTCTTGGACCTCTGGCCAAATCTTGCAAACTGGCATTCTGTGGAAACTCCAAAACCATAAATATCGTTGAGCTTTCGAGTCCCTTGGATGAGGATACACAGAGTGGTGGTGCCTATGTTGCAGTTGACACATCCGCAAAGATAGTTTATGCAGTGTTCAGAGGCTCACATTTTCTGGGTGATTGGATCACAGATGTGGACTTCAAGGCCACCCCATATGTTCCCATTTTGAAGAACCCAGAGTTGAATTTTGCAATGTATACAAAATCTTCTACTGAGGAAGAGTTGAACATCAAAATCAACTCTCTCAACCTTAATGAAACAGATTCTTGTCCTGGTTGTATGGTTCATTCTGGTGTTTTCTTCGCTCTGACTGACTTTTTAGATGAACTTAGAAAAGCAGCAGAACCATATATCAATGATGGTTACAAGTTGGTTGTCTGTGGTCATTCTTTGGGTGGTGGTTATGCTACAATTGCAGGTTACGAGTTTTTGAGAATAGGCTGGAAACCATTGGTTGTTGGGTTTGCAGGGCTGAGAGTTGGTGATCCACTGTTCAACAAAGAAGTTGATAAGCTATTCAAAACTGAAGAGGTTGCTAAAATAGTTGCCAATGGTGGTGACTTACCATTCCCTTCATTCTCGCGTGTTTATCAAGAATTTGACGTTGTTCCTGCGCTACCTCCATCAAAACTGACCAACTACACGCATGCTGGTCTTCGTTTCATGATCAATAAAGTCAAAATACCACACCCAAAAGAGAACACAATCTTCTTGGGGGCCTCTAACAACAATTTCAACGACGGGATCAAATGGGACGACTGGACACCTGCTAAGGCGATTGACTATCAGTACGAACATCTGCACGAGTTTATCAGAATCTCGTATCCTTGTAACGATAAAGACAACTTGCCACCTGTGTTATATAAGAACATTCACAGGGAAGATCTAT